>JBBBDQ010001538.1:1922500-2125000 GCA_037127315.1 Ascarosepion bandense
AACATGGATATGTTCAGAGATGCAAGTGTGGGTGTGTGAGATACACATCTATCTATCTCTCTCTCTTGCTCTTTCTCTCTTTCTATATTTATGTGTGTATATATTTGTGTGTGTGTGTGTGTGCATGTGTTTGCGTATATTTTTATGGTGATTATGATATCATTATTTTACGTATAAGCACTTGTCACTTTTCTTCCTTACTTTATCTCTCTTTAACTGAATATCTAAATGCTCATCTCCCTCTCTCTAAATTTATATAACTGCTCATCTCCCTCTCTCTAAATTTATATATCTAGATGCTCATCTCCCTCTCTCTAAATTTATATATCTAGATGCTCATCTCCCTCTCTCTAAATTTATATATCTAGATGCTCATCTCCCTCTCTCTAAATTTATATAACTGCTCATCTCCCTCTCTCTAAATTTATATATCTAGATGCTCATCTCC
Organism: Ascarosepion bandense; assembly: GCA_037127315.1. Taxonomy (NCBI): domain Eukaryota; kingdom Metazoa; phylum Mollusca; class Cephalopoda; order Sepiida; family Sepiidae; genus Ascarosepion; species Ascarosepion bandense. Next base: position 1,922,949 of record JBBBDQ010001538.1, read on the forward strand.
CCCTCTCTAAATTTATATATCTAGATGCTCATCTCCCTCTCCTAAATTTATATAACTGCTCATCTCCCTCTCTCTAAATTTATATATCTAGATGCTCATCTCCCTCTCTCTAAATTTATATATCTAGATGCTCATCTCCCTCTCTCTAAATTTATATATCTAGATGCTCATCTCCCTCTCTCTAAATTTATATATCTAGATGCTCATCTCCCTCTCTCTAAATTTATATATCTAGATGCTCATCTCCCTCTCTCTAAATTTATATAACTGCTCATCTCCCTCTCTCTAAATTTATATATCTAGATGCTCATCTCCCTCTCTCTAAATTTATATAACTGCTCATCTCCCTCTCTCTAAATTTATATATCTAGATGCTCATCTCCCTCTCTCTAAATTTATATATCTAGATGCTCATCTCCCTCTCTCTAAATTTATATATCTAGATGCTCATCTCCCTCTCTCTAAATTTATATATCTAGATGCTCATCTCCCCCTCTCTAAATTTATATATCTAGATGCTCATCTCCCTCTCTCTAAATTTATATATCTAGATGCTCATCTCCCTCTCTCTAAATTTATATATCTAGATGCTCATCACTCTCTCTCTCTAAATTTATCTATCTAAATGCTCATCTCCCTCTCTCTAAATTTATATAACTGCTCATCTCCCTCTCTCTAAATTTATATATCTAGATGCTCATCTCTCTCTCTCTACACTTATCTAAATGCTCATCTCTCTCTATATATATATTTATCTATTTAGATGCTCATATCCCTTTCTCTATATTTATCTATCTAAATGCTCATCTCTCTCTGCATTTATCTAAATGCTCATTTCTCTCTCTTTACATTTATCTATCTAAATACTCATCTCTATATATGTATATATTTATCTATCTAGAATTTCATCTCCCTTTCTCTATATTTATCTATCTAAATGCTCATCATCTCTCACTACATTTATCTAAATGCTCATCTCTCTCACTACATTTATCTAAATGCTCATCTCTCTCACTACATTTATCTAAATGCTCATCTCTCTCACTACATTTATCTAAATGCTCATCTCTCTCACTACATTTATCTAAATGCTCATCTCTCTCACTACATTTATCTATCTAAATGCTCATCTCTCTCACCACATCTATCTAAATGCTCTCTCTCTCACCACATCTATCTAAATGCTCATCTCTCTCACTACATTTATCTAAATGCTCATCTCTCTCACTACATTTATCTAAATGCTCATCTCTCTCACTACATTTATCTAAATGCTCATCTCTCTCACTCCATTTATCTAAATGCTCATCTCTCTCACTACATTTATATATCTAAATGCTCATCTCTCTCACTACATTTATATATCTAAATGCTCATCTTTCTCACTACATTTATCTATCTAAATGCTCATCTCTCTCACTACATTTATCTATCTAAATGCTCATCTCTCTCACTACATTTATCTATCTAAATGCTCATCTCTCTCACTACATTTATCTATCTAAATGCTCATCTCTCTCACTACATTTATCTATCTAAATGCTCATCTCTCTCATTACATTTATCTATCTAAATGCTCATCTCTCTCACTACATTTATCTAGCTAAGTGCTCATTTCTCTCTCTCTACATTTATCTATCTAAATGCTCATTTTTCTCACTACATTTATCTATTTAAATGGTCATCTCTCTCATTACATTTACTTATCTAAATGCTTATATATCTCTACATTTATCTAAATGGTCATCTCTATCTCTCTCTATGTTTAGATAAACACTCATCTCTATTTGTGTTCATCTAAATGCTCATCTCACTCTATACATTTATCTATCAAAATGATCATCTCTCTCTCTCTCTCTCTACATTTATCTAAATGTTCATCTCTCTCTCTACATTTATCTTATAGTGGGTTGCTTATCTATTCTTTTCTGTTAGTAGTGGACAGTCCGTTCTAGTGAAGGGTAGTTGTATATTGTTGCAGGTTAACGGAATTTGGCCTTGTTGTAGATAGCCTCACTATAAGTCATAAAATGATTATAAATCAAGAAAGGCAATTTGAGTAGAAAAATAACATTTTATATATATACACATATCAATTAATGTTTTTACAATTGAAGTAATACATGAAGTATAGATCCAGCGGAGGTTAAAATGTTCATGGCAATAAAATACTGAAAAGAGAATTAATACTTAGGAATTTGGGAGTGTGTAAGTAAAGAATGTCTTTGATGTATTCTCTCCTTAAGTCAGTAAGTAGTTTTTGAGGCAGGGAAAAAGGAAAGAGGTAAGGGAGGCTAGGATAGTAAGCCACTTGACTTTGGTCAAGGAAGATACTAATTACTCTCTTCTCCTCGAGTCGGTCTGCCTGTAGATGCTTTCTGTATTCGCTTTTTATATCTTCTTTTTGGATCACAGCAGCTCATTTGGGATTTCACACTTGTATTTGGTTCTGGGCTTCCCATTGGCTGATAAATAAAATTTGCGTAGGCTCGAACTGGAAATTTAATATTTAATTAATTTTTAGTTTTCAACCGGAACATCTGTGCAGAGCCAGCGGCACAGCGACGAATTTTGGTCATTTGCTTTTTGGTTGTGAAAGCACAAATGCTCATCTCTTTTTCTATACTTATCTATCAAAATGCTCATCTGTACCTCTCTACACTTATCTATCTAAATGCTTATTATCTATCTATTTACCATCTCAATCTATTTCTTTATTTTTGTCTACCTGCATATAGTAAACAAATAAAATAAATTTTCTATAACTTCTCGTTTCATCTTTATGTTTCACATATGTAACCTGCTCACTAGAGGGTTAGATAATTGGCGCTTTTTGTTTTTGCATTTTGATACACACACAAACACACGCATATATATAGATATATATACACATGACAAAATATTGTTTTTATGGTACACTACATTAATGGGAAAAGTGTTGAAAACTGCTCAATATTAGAGACTTACCAAATGTACATTTTAGCAGTTGTGATAGTATGTTTATTTCTCAAACGCAGGCTAACATTGCTTACATGTGTGTGTGCACACACACACACACACACACACACACACACACACACACTATATATATATATTCAAATGAGGAAGATCAGCTGTTTATGCTCCCATGGTTTCAACATTTTAGTATCATTAGGAATTTTTTTTAAAAATTTAAAAATTCAAAAGCTCTGCATGTTAAAACTTAGTCATTTATTTTTCCTTTAAATATGTATTGAGCCCTTTTTAATGCAATGGTTAACTTGTCTAACTTGACTGAGATTAGTAAATGTATAATAACTACAGTTTTTATATATATATATATATATATATATATACCGAGCACCCATAGCTTAGAGGTAGAATTGCTGACTGACGCCAATTCGGTCGTGTTTCAATCCTGGGTAAAATCAATCAGCTGTCTAGCCGTGCTAATGAGCTGTGATACAGCAAAACAGATCTGTCTGCGGATGACTATATATATATAGTTATATATCGTATGTCAAACATTTCCAAATTTTACATTTGTTGAATGGCCATTTCAGCAAGAAAATCCTTGTTTCATCAGCAACAATTTCTATACTGGAAGAAGCCCAAAAACATATCCATACACAGGAAGTTAAAAAAAAAATTTATCTGAATTTGTTGGCCAGACAAGAAAACGGAAAAGCAGAAACAGAGATTCATGACTCGATATTAGAAGTAGTATTGTAAAATTTATCTTTTCTTTCCTTTCCCCCTATGACTTCTATCCCTGTGACATGGTTTCAATTTTAACTTTTGATTGTTTCATACAGATTTATTGTAAAGCACTTCTTCTAATGTCGAGTCATGAATCTCTGTTTTTGCTTTGTCATTTTCTTATGTCTGGCCAACAAATTTAAATGAAATTTTTTTTTTTCACTTCCTGGAAATGTTTTTTAGCTTCTTCAGATTTAGAAATTTTGTTCCATATTTGAATTAATAAAATTTTGTTCCATAATGAATTAATAAATTTTGTTTTTGATCATTACTGATGAAGTAAGAATTTTCTCACTGAAATGGTCATCCAACGAATGTAAATTTCGGAATTTTTTCACATACTCTATATATTTGGCTCTGTAAATAGAAAATGCTATTTACATCAAACCTTCCATCTTGATCAATTTTAATATTAATAAAATTAATATTAATAAAATTAATATTAATATTATCTGGCTTTTGGGATTTTACTTATTTGCTCATCCTTTTTGGATTTAAAATATATATATATATTTATATTTATTATAGAATAATGCTTAACACTGGAGATATATTAATAGGAATTTATTATACCACAGAACAATAAACCAATAGACAATACAAGAACACCAACGAATAGTAACAGGTATAACAATCAAGCAGACAATGTCTGCCTAGGACGTATGCATCCGTCTAGTGAAGAATGCTTTTGTCTAGTGACGATGGCTCTGTAGTTCGCTCTAGTCACAGTCTTTTATAGACCGGACCATATCCATTCCAGGGTAGGATAGGATATTCCTCTACAACATGACCAAAAAAAGTTATTGAATGGGAATAACAAAAACTTAGGTTGCAAAATGAAATAGTAATCTTTATAACATCAACAAAATACAATACTCGCAAGCTGTGTCAAGTAGATAACCATTGCTAGTGATAAGCTTCTCTTCAGCGGAACCTTGTCTGGGTTACTCTCTTCCCAAAGACAGAGAGTTCTACAATGTCAGAATTGTCTCTGAATGAAGTTAATCACTAGACAGCAACATAACCACCTCACAACAGTGTCAAACATATTTATGAGGATTGGGACATACCCATTATTTAACTAATCTAAACTTATTTATAAATGGAAATTTGTCTGTATGTGTGTGTGTCTGTTACCTATAGACTTCGAAACGGCTGAACCAATTTTCTTGAAAATTTACACAGTTGTACTATAAGCATCTGCAAGTGTTCTTAGCTAGGTTTTGGGTCGAGGTACCCCTGATAAATATCAAAAATCAATAGTCGAAAAAATCAGGTTATAGAAGGAGTGATCTGATTTTAATCAAATTTGATACACTCATAGACAAAGACATCAGAAATGATATTCAGAAGTTTCAAGGCTGCAGTTCTTACAATAGTGCGGAAAATTTGATATCAATACCAGGAAACCAAAATTTGACTTACATCCATTCATTTTCAGTCTACGGTTTCGCTTTAAGTGGAAACAACTATTGCTTTTTAGTCTTTCGTGTCAACATCCAAAGAGTTTGAGCTCCAAGACCATGGATTAGTTTTAAAGCTTTCATTACACCCAAGCAATGCCAGGCTATACTGCTAGTTGTTTATAGGTATGTATATAACAGTATTAATGTATGATGATGCTCCGTGGTGCTGACCAAAGAGAAAATTATCAAAAATAATATTGTAGAAAAATGACTATCAAACAGCAAAGCACTTGATGAGGTGATTAAAAGTGTCGAGACAAATAAGATCTAGCTTGACTACAGTAACAACTTAATTCTCAGCTTGCCCTACCATATTCGTGTATTAATCAAAAGCAAAAGAAGTCATACAAAATCATTGAAACCTACTTATAAACCATAGCAAACTGCAGCTGTGAAATCCAAACTTCTGGCATTTGCGAAGGAGCCTGAAAGCTGAAAACTAGAGGAAAGTTGTGTTTTCAGATAAATCTCAACAGTTCTATATTTTATTTTATTTTTTTTTTAATCGTGTCACCCTGAGCAAGGCAGTAATGCCATTGATGTGCAGGAGCTACATAAGAGTAAAAAGATTAGATAGAAGAGAGTGAAGAGAAAGACAAACCAGTTAGAAAGGAGCAAGAGAAGGATGGGAATACAGGTGTGATGACAGTTGCAAAGGTGGAGAGAAAGGAAAGGATATACGGGGTGGTGAAGAATGAACTAGAGTCAAGTGGTTAAGAGATGAGTATTGACATTGCATTTAAATTCCTGGAGGTTGTAGCCATCAGGAAAGCAAGAATATGGAAGCAAGTTCCACAGGCAGAAAGAGTGAGAAAAGAACTGCAGGAGTTGAACTGTCTGCATTTGGTTGATCTAACTGTGAATGGTGGGAGGGACCCAGTAGCCAGTCTGGTTGCACGAGTAAACACCTGTCACAGAGACACCTTATGTCTAAAAGATCTTATTAGAATACCCCATGTTAAGAGATTTTATAAAAAGTACACACTTTTTATTAGACGTGTGCTGTAGTGCAGTGGATATTGACTCAGAATGACAAATTGGGGAGCTGAGTTTGAATTCCAGTTGAATTCCTTGCATTCACTTACACACAAATACCCTTGGGAAAGATATTAATCTGTCTCTTCCCTCCAGTTATAGATCAAATATTAGAACAGATTTGGTTCTATAGCCTTGGCTGGTAACCAGTCTCCCAGAGAAATCGATGGCAACCTACTGCGTGATAAACTTCTGTTCACTCAGTCATGTCTCTTTTGTGACATATTCGCCAAAGTTTAGACTGGATGAGAGTAAAGAGAAAGACGAACCAGTTACAGTGGGTGTCAGAGAAAGGGCAAGAGAATGATGGGAACAGTTGCAAAAGAGAGGAAGAAAAAGAATAAGATATACAGGGTGATGTAGAAAGAACTGGAGTCAAGTGGATCCCACTTAATGTCAACTGAAAATGTTATTCCAACGAGTCACTCTCCTGGAGGTTTGCATTAACCATGCTGATGGAAGACAAAAAAGATTTTCTCTCTGACAATTAAAAGAGGACAAAATTGTTTTGGAGGTATTCGAATTAACAAGCTCTTTCTTGTCCCAGTTAGTAACAGAGGTCATTTTTGAGATCATCAAAGCAATTTGACCTCATCGAAGCAATCAGACTTACCATTAAGACAGTAGTAAATAGTTGAGTCATCTATTTGCATCTTGAATTACGTTTTAAAACTTTCACCTAACGATGATTCTTTAAGATTTTATTTATAGGTAAAATGTGTAAAGGTCAGTGAATGGATTCTTTATCAAATTATGACAAATTAGAAGATTTGTTAGCTTCAAATGAATCTTTTCTGAAACGTTTCAATGAGTAGATGAGAGAATAAACATGAGAAGAGAAGTAAAATGTAGTCCTGCCAAAGATGAAAATAGTTCAGACTGAATGAAAATGGATAAGATACAAGATGATAAAAGAGGCAAACAAAAAAATATTTGCTGATAAAAGTAGATTAAATTTTCTTAAATTCAAAAGTGGATAAAAATGATTCACAAACTGTTAAAAGTGAATTTTTTAATAAAAATGATTAAAAATCGGATAAAAAAAAATTTGGCCCTGTTAAACATGGATCGGTATGTGGATTGTGGTGCAGTGGATATCATCTTGGAATGAGAAATCAGGAAGCCGATTTTGAATTCCAGTTGAATTCCTTGCATTCACTTACACACAAATACTCTTGGGAAAGGTATTAATCCATCTCTTCCCTCCAGTTATGGGTTAGATAACAGGACAGATTGGGTTCTATAGACTTGGATGGCAACCAGTCTACCACAGAAAACAATGGCAACTTAATGCGGGATAATCTTCTGCCCAGTCAGTCATGTCTCTTTTGAGACATGATCACCCAAGTGGGTTTCATGTATGGCACTTAACTGACTTACTGAATATAATAGTTGGAAACATGATTAATAGTTCTACTGGGCATAAAGTGGGGGATGAAGTGATAAACTGACCCCCCCACTAATTACGACTTAATAATATTATTCATCTCTTTCCCCTCTAGCTTTGAGTCAAATAACAGAACAGATTGGGTTCTATAGCCTTGGCTGGTAACCAGTCTACTGCAGAAAGCAATGGCAATCTACTGCAGGATAGTCTTCTGCCCAGTCAGTCATGTCACTTTTGAGACATGATCGCCCAAGCGTATCTCATGTATGGCACTTAATTGACTGAAAGATGGATTAAAGTGAATAACATTCATCACTCCTGTTAAAATTTGATCAGAATGAATAAATGTTTGCTGCTGTACTACTCCCAGTTGGTTTAAAAGTGATGAGAAATGAAATTTATACATGTAAATGGAAGGTGTAAGGAAATCCAGCAAATTGCAAGACAATATTTTTATGTAATTTTATATAGCAGCAGTTCGAGGTATGATGATAAACTATGTCCAGCAGAAAGACCTGATTGGGAGATTAGAGATTTCGAGAAACGTGCAACTACTTTTTAACTGCTGTTGTTCCCAGGTCTATCCAGACCCAGGGAAGGATCCCAGTTAAGGGTAAATAGTGAATCCCCAAACAAGAACAAAACACTATGGATATATAAAAATAACTTTTTATCGTTGTTGTAACACAAAAAGGTTACTGAGTAAGTAATCACCAAAACAAAGGTTGGGAATAACAGTATATCAACAAGTACAAAACTTGCACACTGCATGACGTAGATACACTGCTAGTCATTATAATCATTCTTCTTCTTCTATGTGCCCTGTTTCTTCAGAACATAGGCAATCATGGGTTTCCACGTCTCCCTATTCCTGGTGGGTCTCAGCACACCTTCTCCTGTTACACCATGTAACCCTCGTTCCATCATCCATCTGATTAGGTCCTTGAAATATGTTATTTGCTGTTTTCCCCTGTCTCTTTTCCCCTCTACCTGGCCTGTTCGTATCAGGTTCTTCAAGCCCTCTTTCCTCATTGCATGTCCCAGGAACTTCAGCTGTCTCTTCCTGATGCTCAATATTAATTTCCTTTTCATTTCCATCATTTCCAAAACCTCGTCATTGCTCACATGCTCGATTTATGATATTTGCAGCATCTTTCTGTAGAACCACATTTCAGTTGCTTCAAGTTTTTCCTTCATCTTTGATGATATTGTCCAACATTCACTCCCATATTGAAGAACCAGCATCACATAGCAATCCAGTACTCTCTTCTTTGTTTCTAGCAAAATTGTCCTGTTTCTTAATATTTTACACAACTTCTGGAATGCTTCCTTCGCCATGCCATTTCGCCTTCAGATCTCTGTGTTGAACTTTCTATCTTCTGTTATAACACTTCCCAGGTATTTAAATTTTGTACCTGCTTGATTCTAGTATCCCTGACCTGTATTTGGCATATTGGGCTGCCCTTTTTACTGATGACATAGTATTCGTTTTTTTTGCAGTTTATTTGTAGTCCTTTCTTGTCACTCTCTTCACCTATCTTCTGTAGGAGGTCTTGTAGTTTTCTTTCTGTGTCTGCTATCAGCACTGTATCATCTGCGTATCTTAGGTTGTTTAAATTGTGGCCTCCGATGACAAATCGAGGCATAACTTCTAGGGTCCTCAAAATATTCTCACTGTACAAGTTGAACAGATCTGGTGAAAAGACAAATCCTTGTCTTACACCTCTTTCTATCTTTGCATATCTGCTGAATTCATTACATCTTCAAGTGGTTTGCTGCCAATAAAGATTCTTGATTACACTTAAGTTTTTCCCAAATATCTCAAGGCTGCCGAGCATCTCCATCAATTCTTTGTGGTGTATTTTGTCAAACGCCTTTGCATAATCAATAAAGCACAGGTATACATCCTTCTTCATTTGTATTGCCCTTTCAGAGAGCATCCTAATCATAAATATGGTATTCCTTGTTCCAGTGTCTTTGACAAAATCATACTGTTCTTGTCCCATCTCTGGCCTGATTCTGCTTCTCGCTCTATTCAACAGGATTTGGACGATCAGTTTTGTTATATGGCTCATTAGTGTCCACATATTTTAGAGAATAGGAACATTCCATTCCTCTATATATTAGTCGGTATAAAACACCCCACTTTTTAGATTGGCTCTTTCCAGAGACAGTATTTTTAATTTTTAAGGTCAATGTCAATCCTTTCTATATTCTTTCTCTTCCTCTACTTTTTCCAGGCATCTATTTCAGGAACCTTTTGCAGGATGGGCACGTTGAATGTATCAAAGAGAACATCCACAGATTCTATTTCACAGGAGTATTTAGTAAAATATTACAACAACACACTCTGTGAACTCACCTAGGATTTAAATCTAACTACCTGTGATTTTTTTTTTTTTTTAATCATTTCACCCTGAGCAAGGCGGAAACACCACTGATGTGCACGGGGTTACATAAATGTAAAAAGATTAATTAGAAAAGAGTGAGGAGTACAAACTAGTTAGAAAGGAACAATAGAAAGCAGGTGCGATGACAGATACATAGGTGGAGAGAAAGGGAAGGTTATACAGGGATGGGGAGAGAGCTAGAGTCCAGTGGTTAGTAGATGAGTATTGACTTTGCATCTAAATTTCTGGAGGTTGTAGCCGTCAGGAAAGCAAGAATATGGGTGCGAGTTCCACAGGCGGGAAGTGCGAGAGAAGAAGCTGCAGGAGTAGAATTGCCGTCTGCATTTGGCTAACCTGACTGTGAATGGGTGGGACCCAGTTGGTTGCTTTTTTTTCAACTGATACTAAATAAACATTATGGAGAACTCAGTTTGACTATAGGCACATAATCCTGGAAGAAGATAATGACTTGAATAACAAACAGTTACTTTCCAACCATCTTTGATCTTAAAAAATTTAAACAAAATGTCAATCTGTTGTAAACCTAAAATATTACTGTGTGAGTAATCACCAATACGGAGATTGGGAATAATAGTATGTCAATAAGTACAAGACTTGCACACTGCATAAAGTAGATACACTGCTACTGAACTTCTAGTCAGTATATTCACTCGTGATTTGCCACCTTCCCACCAAGGTGGATGTAACACAAGGTCAATTAAAGGGGTGGTTCTGAGCCCTTAAGCTCAGCCAAAAATATTCCATAGACTCTGCTTAAGGACAGGTCAGGCTCTTGTCTATACATACCAGATGAGACTCTACACTTGAATGGAGCCTTGTCTGAGTTCCTCTCTGCTTTAAAGCAGAAAGGTGACAAAGAAGGAGTATGGATCGGTATAATCAATCTCCTCTACTCCAATAGTGTTCATATATTTAAGAGGATGAACATCCCATTCCTGTATATAGGTAAATATACAACAATACATTTTTATGTAAAAAAATTATCAACAATACAATTTTAAATTGAAATGACCAGCAATACATTTTTTCTGGAGTTGAAGACATAAAGTTACATTCAAAATATTTAGGTTTTGGCATTAAATAATGCACATAGGTTGATATAAGAACAATATAGGTTGATATAAGAACAATATAGGTTGATATAAGAACAAAAACAAATAATTTATATTAAAGGGATAAGAGGGATAAAAAACACTTTAAAATATAAGAATTATTGTGTGTAAGGTACACATATATGTGGGTTGTGAAAGTTCAGTCACTTGGGTTTGGGGGAAGATATCCCCATACCCAGGAACAAGGTTCCAGTGAGTGTTGTCATATCTGCCACATTCTAGGACAAAGGAGAGAAAAGACAGGAAGGGTCCTGTTTTTTTTTATAACTGTTTAACAGTGCTTTCTCATGGTGCCTTGACAAAGCCAAATGAGGACAATTGACACATGCTGCAGTTGACAAAATTAAAGAAGAATTTGCATTTAATAGTGCTTTAATTTTTTTTTAAAGTTTTGAAAGATAATCATTTTTGACTTGATTGTTGACATAATGATGTGTGTTGTGGTGGACAATAAAATGAGAAGTTAGTTGAGTTCAAATTCCAGTTAAATTTGTTATATTCCCAAACATGCAAATACGCTTGGAAAAGGTACCAATCTGTTGTTTCTCCCTCAAGCTATGGGTTAAATAACAGAACAGATTGGATTTCATGGCCTTGGTTGGCTATCACTCTGCTGCAGAAAGTAATGGCAACCTACCGCAGGAAAATATTCTGCTTAGTCAATCACGCCCCGAAAGAGATGGGATCGCCAAAGCATGTATCACATATGGTACTTAACTGACTGACAACATAATCTCTTGTGTTCTTTACTTTACTTTCTGTTCAAATTACCAAAGTCAGAGAATGAAGTTGTAGCAAAATGATTTTAGCTGAGATCATATCCTCTGTGTTGAGTCAAAGGTAGCTTTTATTATTTGTTTAATACTCCATCTTTTTTTGCAAAGTGTTCATAAACTGTTTTGCAAGAATCAGCCAGCACCAAAGACATTCAAATGCGTTTTTGCTTTGAACAATGAATCCAATCAAACGGGTTTCAATATAATTGATCAGAACAGACACTAATTTAATGAGACATGCGATCGGAATCCTTCAGTCACGAGAAATCACATTTTTAATACAAGTTCTTCTCAGTAGGATATGTTAGCAATTTCTTTGTTGTTGTTTGAAAACTGTTTGTACATAACTAAACAGAATGAAAAACACAAAGACAGATTTCTTGTCTTTCTTTTGGAGAAGAAAACTATTTAAAAGCTTATAAAAAATTAATTTATGCCATAAAGTATTAATCACTAATTGAGATAAAATCCGTAAATGAGAAAAAGAGAAAAGTTCCCAGAAACTTTTGTTGTTTTCAGTAACCTTCTCTTCAAATCTAAACAATATACAATGTTCTTTTTTATTTTTTTATTTTTTATTTTTGTTAATATAGAGTGGGCTGAAAAGTTCTAAGGCTGACTATAAAGAAATGATGCTAGAACTGTGAAATCTTGCCGGCAATAATTTCAGCTCTTCTCTTTAATAACTATATTTTTTATTTCCGGGTACGAGTGTCGGTTGAAACGTTCATAGGCAGAATGATGCTAGAACTGTGAAATCTTGCCTGCATTAATTTCAGCTTTTTTTTTTTAAAAACTATATTTTTTATTTCTGGTACGAGTGTTGGTTGAATCGTTCATAGGCGGACTATAAAGGAATGATGCTAGAACTGTGAAATCTTGCCTGCATTAATTTCAACTCTTCTCATTAATAACTATATTGTTTTTTTCCATGTCTGAAGCTGGACTGAAATGTTCTTTGGCTGACTATAAATGAACGGGAAATCTTGCATGAATTTCAAATCATGAAATCTTGCATGCAACTCAAAATTTCTTATTAATAAGTGCATTGTTTTTTTTTCAAGGTAAAATGAGATATGATTGTTAAAAGAATGCTTTAAAAGTAACTAGTATCAACTTCTTTTAAACCTGGACAAAATTTGGCATCATGGTGTTTAATGAGAGACAACTCATTGGAAACAAAGAAAATAGTGCTGGACTGCTATGTGATATCTGTCTTTAATTATAGCAGCAAATGTTGGATTATGTCTTTAAGGATGAAGGAGAGGCTTGAGGCAGCAGAAATGTGGTTCTACAGAAAGACGCTGAGTATACCAAGGACCAAACATGTGAGCAATAACATGGTGTTCGAAAAGATGCAAGTGAGAAGAAAACTTACGGTAAACATCAGAAGAAGACAGCTGAGGTTCCTGGGACACATAACAAGGAAGGAGGGTTTGGAGAATCTGATACACACAGAACGGACAGAGGAAAAGAGAGACAGGGGAAACAACCTGAGACATATCTGATTGGTTTGAGCAAATTGATGGGGGAGCAGGGTTTGGGAAAAATTCCAACAAAATGGAAAAATGTTAGGTTACTGGAAAAACTTAATAAAAATTAAATATTTCTTATCAGCTGTATTTAATGAAAGATGTTTGAAAGAAATTTTGTTGTTCAAGGATATATATATATATATATATATATATATATATATCCTTGGGCAGCAAACTTTCTTTCAGACATCTTTCATTAAATCGAGTTTTGATCCCGGCCAGAAGCAAGTGGATGTGTCTAGCCAGACTGATAAGCTGTGATACAGCAAAACAGGCTTGTATGTGGATGACTATTATGTCATCATTATGATTGAGCTCTCTAGAGAAGAAAATTTTAAAAACAGTTTCCACTTCTGCAATATAAGCGTGACTCTTCAGAAATGAATTGAGTTCTTTCAGGGATTGGCACGTGTATACACTGCTTATTTACAATACGCTAAAATTTCCCTTCTCTGATTCCATGCCCCTATGGCTTAGGGAGTAGCGACTCCGACTGACACCAAATCGGTCGAGTTTCAAACCTGGCCAGGAGTATGTGGATGCGTCTAGTCACACTGATGAGCTGTGGTTCAGCGAAACAGCCTTATATGTCGATCACTAATATATTATGCTCTCATTACGATTGAGCTCTCTAGAGAAGAAAATTTTAAAAACAGTTTCCACTTTTGCAATATATGTATAACTCTTCAGAAATGAATTGAGTTCTTTCAGTGATTGGCGTGTGTATACACTACTTATTTACAACACGTTTCAATCCTTGCCAGAAGCAAGTGGATGTGTCTAGCCACACTGATGTGCTGTGATACAGCAAAACAGACTTGTATGTAGATGAATCTGGAAGAATGGTAGACTTTGAAAAACAGTAGCTACTCTGGCATCTACGCATCATTCATTCAGCAATGAATTAGAACACTCAGCTATTGGGTGTGTATAATGATAATATACACACTAAAAAGTCTGCCTCCTTCTACCGAGCACCCATGGCTCAGAGTTAGAACTGCCAACTGACGCCAATTCAGTCGGGTTTCAATCCTGGGTAAAAAGCAATCGGATGTCTAACCGTACTGATGAGCTGTGATCCAGCAAAACAGATCTGTCTGCAAATGGCTATATATATATATATATATATAGAGAGAGAGAGAGATAGATAGATAGATAGAGAGAGTGAGAAACTCTCTTACTGAATCAACATCATTCAGGAAAGGTTTGTTATACCATTTATTTAGATAGAGCTAATCACATAGTTTCTCTTAACAAGAGTGACTCATCCAATGCCAATCTTGACACAAGTAGCAATGATTCTTTTATTCTGCTTTTCACCGCAAGAAGCAAAAGTGAAATGGCTGAAAAGAACTGATAAAAGAAATGCCCAACTCTTGAAAGTTCTTGATACAGAACCAATCTGAGAAATCCATAAACCTCAGTGACTGGTATTGAAAAATAAATATCTGTCTGCAGGAACCATTACAAAGCCAATTCCAGTACAACCCCAAGTAGAACCCTCAGGGTCTACAAGAATAATGAGGTAAAGGCCTCAAAAATTTACTAAATAAATTCTAGTTCCTTTCAGCAGAATAATTTTCAGCAAAAATTGTCAGCCTTAAAACCTGAACTCATGTATTTCAAATTTTTATTCTTTTATGTTCCCTGTCCTTTCAGGACGTAGACGATCATGGCTTTCCACATCCCCCTATCCCTGATGGCTCTTAGCACGATTTCTTTTGTTACACCACCCAAATCCCGCTCTGTCATCCACTAGCTGAAGCCGATAAATCTAGAATATAAATGTATAGAAACTATCATGGTCACAAAATGAGGGATCAGTTTATATATTGATTATGATATAGAATTGATCCCCCATTTTATATCCACATTATAATTTCTTATAAACAGTTGGCATATATGTTCTTCTATGTGCCCTGTCCTTTCAGGACGTAGGCGATCATGGCTTTCAACATCTCCCTTTCCCTGATGGCTCTTAGTACGCCTTCTGTTACACCATGCAACCCTTGTTCCATCATCCCCCTGATTAGGTCCTTCAAATATGTTATCCGCTAGAAGGTTTACATTTTTTTTTTTTTTTGGAGTAATGGGTTGCAGTTCAGTTTGAAAAATCAGAGTTCAAATTCCAGCCAAATTAATTATATTCACTTATGTGTAAATAAATCTATAAATAAATTTTATAAATCTACCATCCGCCCGTGCATTGAATACTGCTGCCATATCTGGTCGGGTGCCCCTGCTGTTCTCCTCGGGCTTCTCGATAAGGTTCAGAGGAGGGTCTGTAATGTGATAGATACCGACTTGGCAGACCGCCTGCAGTCTCTCTCCCACCGGCGCGACGTGGCTTCCATGTGTCTTTTCTATAAATACTTTCACGGCTTCTGCTCCAATGAACTTAGATCACTAGTGCCCCCTAAATACGAATTTGCACGAGATACTAGATTAGCAACTAGATCCCACCCTTTTACAGTGAAACCAATAAAATGCAGCCGTAACTTCTACTTCAACAGTTTCTTTCCTCGCACTTCCCGACTGTGGAATTCTCTTCCAAACGATTGCTTCCCCGACGGCTACAATCTGCAGGAGTTTAAATGTAAGGTCAATAGACACCTCCTAACACACTAACCTGCTCCCATTCTATCAAACACTCTTCCCATCTGCCCAACCCTCATCCTCGCTATCCTTACTCATCTGTCACCTTCCTCCTGACATTCCCTATGTCTAACCACTCCTTCTCTTTACCTTCCCCTATGTAGCCCCATGCGCAATAGTAGCAGTGGAATGCCTTGCTTGGGGTGAGAGGATTAAAAAAAAAAAACTCTTGGGAAAGGTATAAATACATCTTTTCTATGTACCCTGTCCTTTCAGGACGTAGGCGATCATGGCTTTCAATGTCTCCCTTTCCCTGATGGCTCTTAGTATGCCTTCTGTTACACCATGCAACCCTCGTTCCATCATCCCCCTGATTAGGTCCTTCAAATATGTTATCCGCTGGAAGGTTTACTTTTTTTTTTTTGGAGTAATGGGTTGCAGTTCAGTTTGAAAAATCAGAGTTCAAATTCCAGTCAAATTAATTATATTCACTTATGTGTAAATACTCTTGGGAAAGGTATAAATACATCTTTTCTATGTACCCTGTCCTTTCAGGATGTAGGCAATCATGGCTTTCAATGTCTCCCTATGATTAAATGTCAGCTATGATTAAATAGCAGAATATGCTAAGTTCTATAACCTTGGGTGACAACCTGTCTAGGCAAAATAAAACTCTGAATTTAAACTTGCCTGTAAAGGGTTGGGCTCCATCAGGCTATCTTGCCTAAGAAACACAAATTCTTCTGCCGTTATGTGATGCTCATATAACTCTAAAAGTCAAGACTTGTGATTGTGATATATTTGTATATAAGCTGACAACCCTAAAAATTTTTACTTAAAGGATTGATCATAAAAAGCTCACACTTTACGTAAATATATACAGTAATATATACAGTACACTTTATTATGTGTAACCACTTTTAAAGTAATTCTTTTCATATATTTCTGAGGAGCTGACTGAAGGTAGGTTTAAACAGTATATTAGAATAACAGAACATATATACAAATACGAGGGTTAGTTGTGGGCTTTTTGGTCCAGGAAGAAAGACATGGAAATAAGAAGGTAGGTTCAATTAGTGTATTAGAATAACAGAACGTATATATATATATATACAAATAAGAGTGTTATTAGTCAGCAGATAGAAGTGTATCTCTGAACTGTATAGTTACACTGCATCTTGACTGTCTCACAACTGCCTCTAGACTGCCTCCTCATAAGTCTCGCAGGTTAGCATTTAGACAAGGAGGAATAGTCTATTACTATGTAGATAGGGTACCATAACATTTTGTTGTGGCAGACCTACCCATTAACATGGTAATGGATTAACCTGACCTGCACATATACCATGTGACTAGTAGTCACCAAGAAGCACCAGTCTGGTATGAGTCAGACACTCATGGAGTGACTTACCAAACGGAGACTTTCTAATATCCAACATCGCTTGCCCATCAGCTAGCCAAACAAGCTGGCATATTGTACCTTTACCGTATTTTGCAATACAATTGTTTACACTAATCCTGTGTTCCTGTTTTCATTTGTGACCCCTTAAAGCAGGGTGGCAACACATTTATAATCTAACACTACCTTTTATTACTTAAAATGTTATATTTAGTGAATATCCCTGTTTTTTAATTTGACGGATGTCAGCTCAAACCTAATTTCTTTATTAAGGCTCTTGACTGCACAAGCTGTTAGATGTAAATTTACCCTGATTAAAATATTTAGATTATAAATAAAATTGATTAATTCCTTAGAGATTATAAGCATTCATTTATTTGCACTAATACTCATGTTAATTTTATAAGCTTACTCTTCCATGTTGGCTGGTTATCATTTCTTTCTATGGTAGACTGGTTGCCAACCAAGGCTATAGAATCCAGTCTGTCTTGATATTCAATCCATAGCTGGTAGGAGAAGAGATAAATTCATATCTTTCCCAAGGGTATTTGTGTGTAAGTGAATGCAACAAATTTAACAGTAATTTGAACTCGGCTCTCCCGAGTTCAAATTCCAAGCCAATATCTATTGCACTACAACTTAGTTTATATTTTACAATCAAAACTAAAGCTAGCAGATTTGGCCCTGAGCATGGTCTAAAGCATGCCTGCACAATGGTGGCTTTTCTTATGAGGCTAATGCTGTTTTGAACCCGACCAGATTGCATACATCTGTTGGTGTCAGAAATGCATAAACCAGCACATGTAAATTTTTGCTGCTTAAAATTGCATGTGTCTACAAAAATGCTGCATCTCTTTAAGCCAGAGGTGATTATGGCTCTTCCCAACTTTCTATTTCATGTGGCTCTTAGTTTTATTTCCAGTTACTTAAGCTCTTGTTGCTAAACAGTAGGTTTTTGTGTGGTTTCAGGTATACCGCTTGCTCCACAGATGGGTTTGAAGCTTCCAGACGAAAATAAACAGAGTCTAAACTCAGTACTGATCTCTCTATCAGCGCACGTCACCACTGTCCCAAGGACACTGGCAGCCATTTCTCGGACCCGTTTTATGGACAAAAACCATTGCCGACGCACCAGTCATTGCCATCGGCCTTGTTTTCACTCAGCATAAAAGGGCAGGTCGAAGAATATTTCTTTCTTTGACCAAACTTGTGAGGGGAGAGGACGCATCTGACAAAACGAACTGTCTGGTGTGGGTTTATACACGCATTCATCACAACAAGCAAAACACCTTGGATGCTTTGGCTCTGGTAAGTGTGAATGTTTATCGTCACAGCTCTCAATCCCATTATGCCATGAATTCCTGCAAGCCCATCAGGTAAATAGCTTGCTGCCTTTTGTTATCTCTTTTACCCTCAATATGCCATTTGAGTGTTAAGTTTTCTGAGCAATTCTTCTTCATTATGTACCAAAGAATTTCATATTCTGAGTAGAAATGTTCATCTAGATGGCATTTTTTTAAAAACACTTGTTGCTTACTTGCTTTGTCCACAGAATTTTCAGTATCCTTATTTTAAATGACATGTTTGCTGCCTATAGTTATCTCCTGATTGATTTATTTGTTTGTTTAATGGCATGTCAAAATCTTATGGGTCATTTAATGCGAAAATTTAATTTTCTTAGAAGCTTTGATGTAATATAAATGATACATACTATTCTGCATTCTTCTGCCATTGCTTAATATTTCCTTAATGTAAACACATTTTTATTTGTCAGCCTGAATCATTCCTCTTTTTGACCAAAATTATATTCTGTGCATTGCAGAATATATTACATAAGTCCTACTATTTGACCCATAGCTGGAAGGGCATTTGTGTGTCAATTAATTTTTTTTTAATCATTCACCCCAAGCAAGACGGTATCACTACTGATGCACAGGGTCTACATATGAGGGTAAATGTTTAGGTAGGAGGAGAGTGAAGAGAAAGGCGAACCAATTACAGTGGGTGTCAGAGAAAGGACAAGAGAAGGATGAGAAACCAATTTATTGGTTTCACAGTAAAAGGATGGAACCTAGTTGCTCATCTTGTGGCTCGAGTAAATTTATATATAGGAGGCACCAGTGAGCTAAGTTCATCGGAGCAGAAGCCGTGAAAATATTTGTAGAAGAGACACAGGGAAGCCACATGGCGTATGTGAGAAAGTGACTGCATCTGAGCTGCCAAGTCAGGACCTATCACATTACAGATTCTCTGTTGGATTTTGTCAAGGACACCTAGGTGGATAGCGGGAGCACCCGACCAGATATGGCAGCAGTATTCAATGCATGGGTGGTTGGTAGATTTATATATTTCATAATATTTTTTTTAGTATCTATTGCCAAGTGAATAATTGTAAATGAAAAGAAGAATGGTTCTTTTGTTAATACTGCACAATAACTTGTGCATCAAATGAATTTATAAATATCTGATAATTACCTATATTGCAGTTTCATCAGTGAAAGCATAAAGAAAATTTAGGGTTATTTGGACGAGTTCATCTTTGCTTCCTTGCTTTGTAAAATTTTGCAAAGTCATAATAACAAAAGAACCATTCTATTTTCACTTAGAATTATCCACTTAAAAATAGTATGAAATACATCATTTCTTTTAAAAAACTGGGGTGGCCTAATAATCATGGCCGGTAGTGTATATCAATCTGAATAACCTACAGGGGATTTTAATGACATCATAACTGTCAGTTCAATCCCAAGGCTAGACAGGATGTACTTGAACTCAGTGGGAATGAGTGCAAGAACTGAGCAGTCCTAAGTGTAAGATCTAAATTGGATACCCTTAAATATACACAGTAGAATGAGAGCAGCCTACCACCATAGATTAAATAAAGGTTTCAGTTAAGAATTTGTTGTAGGCTAGGTCGACACCTCATGAACGCTACGTGGCACAACAGCTGAAATATTGAGATAAAAATCAACAAAGATAAGGAAAATATTCTGAATAAAAATAGTGTAAATATAATTTTTCTGTTTCTTGATCTTTTGCTTAGTTTGTGAAAGACAGCTTTTGCTATCCCAATGCATCAGTGTCACATTTTCATCACCTGTAAAAATAGCTCTGCATTGCAGTTCAGACTAGACACTAGTTTTGTTCTCATGGGGTAGCTTCTTCCAGCCAAATGCTTATGGCATAAAAATTATTATTTGGCCATATCATTGCCCACCAATTAAAACCATGAAAATTTTGTAGCGGCAATAAGATTTTAACCTACTGCTATAGACCAGCAAGGCAGCGATAAATCATAGTTTGATGGGGATATGAACAGTCTAATAGGTGCTTTGCCTTTACTGTTGATATGAAACGATTTTCACATTACTATGCATCAATCTGCATTTGTTGCTGGTAGTGACCACTCTCTTATAAAGAACATTGTTCTTGGTCCTGTGATCTTTGTCTAAAAAAATTATTTATCTTCATTCAGTGACACTCTTTGTCTGGGAAGCTTGCTATGTACTTGTGATGACCATTTCATTTGATGATAACCATTGGGAAAATAAATATCTGAATCCATTTTTGTGACAGGTCAGCTGTTTTTCTTATATTAAAAATCAGTCAACACTGATATTTCTAAATAACAAAAATAACTTTAGAAACAAAGAAAAGATTGTTGGATTTCTTGGTAAAGTTTGCTCTCTTTTTGGCCAGGAAAACTGTACAGTTTCATCAGAAAATAAACTTATTTTTATTTTTTTTTTTTCAGTTATTTCACCCCAAGCAAGGCATTCCACTGCCACTATTGCACGGTGGGTTACATAGGGGAAAGTGATGAAAAAGAGTGGTTAGATATAGGAAATGTCAGAAGGAGGGTGATAGATGAGTAAGGATACCAAGGATGAGGGCTGGGTAGATGGGAAGAGTGTTTGAGAGAATGGATGCAAGTTAGTGTGTTAGGAGGTGTCTATTGACCTTACATTTAAACTCCTGGAGGTTGTAGCTGTCGGGAAAGCAAGTATGTGGAAGGGAATTCCACAGGTGGGAAGTGCAAGAAAAGAAGCTGTTGGAGTAGAAATTGCAGTTACATTTTATCAGTTTCACTGCAAAAGGGTGGGACCTAGTTGCCAATCTAGTATCTTGTGCAAATTTGTACCCAGGGGGCACCAGTGAACTAAGTTCATCGGAGCAGAAGCTGTGAAAATATTTATAGAAGAGGCACAGGGAAGCCATGTCACGCCGGTGGACAGAATGTATATGTCATATATGAATAAAGTATTGCTGCCGACATTTGAGTTTGAACACAGATCGCCAGAGAACAAGTTAATCTTGTTTTGATGTAATTAGAGGAATTATGCTGCTGGGATCACATGATGTTGCAAAAATAATGTATATTGCAGGATTTCTATTATTCGGACAATTATCCTCAACTTTGTTGCCATTTGTATGACATTTGTATACTCTGGCCTTTTCAGGTGCTAGCAATTTTGAACCGAACTCTTTATTACAATCACTAGGGCATATCATTTTCATCCCTTGCATAGAGCCTCTTCTGGTAGTCATGAGTTATCTCCCTCTAACCCTGTAAGTTATTGTTCACCACTACTGTAACCTGATACTGAACTCACAACTCACTGTATTTACTAGCCTTCCCACGCAAGGCCGGATGTGACACATGGTCATTTTAAAGTGGGTATTCCCGGCCATATAGCCGGGCCAAAAAAATGTCTGTCTATTTTTACCGAGTTGTGGTTCTACCCTTCGGCGGAACCACGACTGGGTTTGTGCTCTCTGCTCGGAAGCAGAGAGCGCCCTCTGCCCGAAGGCAGAGAGCTGACAGTGAGAAATGCCGTCGCAGCGAGAAAACGCTTTGACAAGCACTGAACTCAAAACTCACAGGAACTAACCCATCTATTTTTTTACCGGAGCTCATATTGCAATTTTGACACTAATGATTTTCTCTGGCACTCCATATTACTGGTTCCCATATTGTGTTCCTCTCTATGCTTGGTCGGCTTAGGAAATCTTTGTAGCCTAGTATATGTGCTGATTCTTGACGTTTACGTAGTTTCCAGTGGCGTTCTCTATCTATTTGTGGTCTTAGATGAATAGTCTTTCCTTAAACGGTCATCATATCATTCACCGTTTGTCTTACACTTTCAGTCTTTCACTTATGCTTTTACATTCACGCTCCTTCACCTTCGCATTCCCGGACACACTGGGGAATAAAAAAATAAATACGTGAACCCACATTGTTCCATGAGACGAAACGAGAATCTCAATGTATAAACTCGTGACGCCGCCATTTGAACTTTTTTACTCAGCCTCTCCTTTTGTAATATAATAATCTGGCCCAACCCGAGAAGGCTGAGGAAGCGTGGGTGTTTCCGGTCATTGAAAGGAACGGATGTTTGTTTGACCCTATTTCCGACAGATGCGGAAATAACTCTGAGAAATTACGTAGGCGTCGAGTAGGCGTCGCGAATCGAGGCAAAACTTGGAAGATATATAAAGGCCTCAAAACACAGAGTCTCCAGAAGTCGACAGTAGAAGAGAAGTCGAACCCAGTCAGTCTTGACGGTCTCCAGAAGTAGACAAGAAGAGAAGTCGAAGAAGAAGTCAGTCAGCCTCGACAGAAGAGTCTCGAGAAGTCGAAGAAGAAGCTAGACGAGCTAAGCAGAGAGAGGCCAGCTCCCGTCGAAATCCCATTAGAAGCGCGCTCTCAATTCTCTGCCTTGTGCCACACGGTCCAGCGTTCAACAATAAAAATATAAGTCATATATTTTTATATACACTCGTGTTTGTTATTGAGTATATAACACTTTCTTATCTCTTGGTAACTGGATTACAAACATCAAAGATGCTTTGAGGTGGGTCTTTTTTTTTTCTTTTTCACCACACTATTATTTCAGCTTCATTCCATAGAGGACGGTAATCCTCTTTCTCCCTCTATATATATTCAGCTACGTCTGATTTTTCTATCTCCCCTCTTGCTGTGGCCTTGCAATGTTCTTGTCGCCTTACCTTAAAAAGGCGGCCTGTTTCTTTTTTATATTTCTTTCCTCAGCTACATGGAATGGCATACACACAGTCTTTAGTCATGTCCTTCTCTGTTAGGGGTTTTACTAGGGAGAGATACCTGCAAAGTGTAGAACCACTTCTGAAGATTGTCCTGATCTTATATGGACCAAATTGGCCAAATGAAAAAGAGGAAAATAGGATTTGCAAGCCAAATGTATATGAATTTTTAGCCACACATGCAACCTGAAAATAAGAGACTGCTATCACAGTATTTTGTGAAATCACTGTATCCATACTTTATGGGAACTAGATGCTCGGGTAAATTGGGATCAAATATGGATTGGGATCCGACAGAATGGCACGTCAAGGAACAAATGTTTATAAATTTAACATGTTTCACTTTTATTAAAACTTCATCAGAGAACGAAAGATAGAGGAGAAAAAGTAATTCTGCTCTTTTTGATTTTGTGTTGTTGGTTTTAATCCGCTTAGAAATGTTGATTTATAACTTTTCTTTTAATAACAATTGTGGCACAAGTCTAATGGGGAAGTGGGGAGAGGGTTGTCAACAGTAACTATCCTAGATCTAGCTAATCAGATTCATAACCCATTCAGTCAGTCAGTTAAGTGCCATATGGGATACAAGCTTGGGCAATCAGGTCTCGAAAGAGACATGGCTGACTGGACAGAAGATTATCCCACAGTAGGATGCCATTACTTTCTGCGGTAGACTGGTTGCCGACCAAGGCTATAGAACCCAATCTGTCCTGTTATTTGACTCATAACTAGAGAAGGAAGAGATGTATTATATTATTAAGTAGTAATTAATGGGGGGTCAGTTTATTACTTCATGACAATATAAAACTGATCCCCCACTTTATGCCTATTAGAAGCCTTAATAATGTTTCCAACTATTATATTCAGTCAGTCAGTTAAGTGCCATACGCGATACACGCTTGGGCGATCATGTCTTGAAAGAGACATGACTGACTGGGCAGAAGATTATCCCACGGTAGGTTGCCATTACTTTCTGCAGTAGACTGGTTGCCATCCAAACCAATCTGTCTTGTTATTTAGCCTATAACTGGAGGGAAGAGATATATTAATACCTTTCCCAAGGGGATTTGCACGTAAATGAATTCAGTAAGGAATCAGATTCATAACCCATTCATTCATTACAGTTTACTCATTCATCTTCTATTCAATCTCATATATACCCGAATACCACATATCTACAGGGAACCTACAAAACACCTATGACATAAAAAATACATGAAGTTTAAAGGTCTTTTTTCATTGTTTTTTTTTGTAAATTTCCATGTATTGAATACTGCTGCCACATCTGGTCGGGTGCCCCTGCTATTCTCCTCAGGGTCCTTGACAAAATACAACGGAGAATCTGTAATGTGATCGATACTGACTTTGCAGACCAGCTGCAGTCACTCTCTCGCTGGCGTGACGTGGCTTCCCTGTGCCTCTTCGATAAATACTTTCACAACTTCTGCTCCGATGAACTTAGTTCACTGGTGCTCCCTAGGTACCAATTTACATGAGATACTAGATTAACAACTAGGTCCCACCCTTTTACAGTGAAACCGATAAAATGTAACTGCAATTTCTACTCCAGCAGCTTCTTTTCATGCACTTCGCACATGTGGAATTCCCTTCCACATACTTGCTTCCCCGACAGCTACATATTCCAGGAGTTTAAATGTAAGGTCAGTATACACCTCCTAACACACTGACTCGCATACATTCTCTCAAACACTCTTCCCATCTACCCAACCCTCATCCTCGGTATCCTTACCCATCTATCACTTTCCTTCTGATATTTTCTATATCTAACCACACTTTCTCATCACTTTCCCCTATGTAACCCTCTGCGCAATAGTGACAGTGGAATGCCTTGCTTGCGTCAACACAAATTTTTAGTTTGTAAACTTTTTGCTATTTTACTGTTAATTTGCCTTGTTCTCTTCTTTTTTTTTGTAATTGTTTATTGTAAACATTGTCAATTCTGTTTTGTTAGACAGTTTTTTTTACTTTCTTTGCATTTGATGATGACCACTCATTCCACACTGTTGGTTTTCCAATGTTTTCGAAACTAGAATTTTGGCTTACGGCCATATCACGTTGAATACACCAAAGTTAAGCAACATTGAGCCTGGTCAGTACTTAGATGGGTGACTGCTTGGGAGTATCAGGTGCTGTAAGCGTATAGTGATGGATGTGCGTTGTGGTGCAGTGGATATCGACTCGAAGGGAGAGGTCGGTGAGCCGAGTTCGAATTCCAGTTGAATACCCTGCATTCACTTAAGCACTGGTACCCTTGGGAAAGGCATTAATCCATCCCTTCTCTCCAGTTATGGGTTAAATAACAAGGGTAGGACTTGGGGACACTGCCCTTAAAAACAAATCCCAAGGAATCTTGATACTCGAAAAGAAAAATGTATTACTAGACACTAAACTTACATAAAAAACAGCAATAAATTGTTGAAAGAAAAAGGTGTTACCAGCAATCAATAAATAAAGTTTAGTTGGCAATAAATGACCCACCAAGGTTGATTTGCCATAAAAACCAAACAAACTAGAATTGTAATACCCATACACACATGAATTATATCCATGAACGCTGCTTGACAGGACAGATGCACATGAGGTCTGCTTCACTGATGAAAAGAAATTACATGCAAAAATTTAAAATTACAGAATTTTCTTTCTCTGTTTTCTTCTTTCCTCCATATTTCATTCTCTGATGAAGCTTTAATAAAATTGAAACATGTTATGCTAATAAACATTTCCTAATTTTTCCTTATCCTATCATGATTTTAGGATAAGTAGTTGTATTCTAAGCAATGGGAACCTACTGCGGGATAACCTTCTGCCCAGTCAGTCATGTCTCATTTGAGACATGATCACCCAAGCATGTATCGCATATAGCAGTTGACTGACTGTGTTGTATTCAAAGACAGATAAAATTTCTGTAGCTAGACATATTTGAATTAGTAGAATTTTGATTTGAAATTTTCACGATATAATGTTGGATCAATGTGATGGACATTTTCCAAAGAATTAAGTGCATTGACAAGGATTAGGAAAAGTTATATTGAATCTGTTGCTACGAATGTTGGTTCACTGTGTTGTGCTAAACAATTTTTCTTGTTAGAATCTATTTTACATATTTATAAGTCTACCATTCATCCATGCATTGAATATTGTGGCTACATCTAGTCTGGCTAATCTTCTATCTAGAGATTTTTGATAAAATACAAAAAAGAATCTGCAGTCCTGGTATCTTGGCTTTAGTCACTTTCCCACTATTATGTAATTTCCCTGTGCCTTTTCTATGAATATTTTCATTAAAATTGCTCTCATGAGCTTACTATTTGGAAACTTTGATTTTACAAAATTCAGTATAGCACTAGATGGCAGCTAGATTAAAATTACAAAAAATAACTGTAGGTTCTATGCTAACAGTTTCTTCTTTCATTCTTTTCACTGAAGGAACTCTCTTCTGACCTCATGTTTTCTAGTCAACTTTGTTTTTCAAAGATTTAAATGGAATGTCAATCATAAATATTGTTCTTTTATTTTTTTGCTTCTTTTAATAATGTTTTCATTTTCTCATATTTTCTCAAACTCAATAATCCCTTGCATGTTAGTGATTTATTGTGTACATTTATGTGTATTTATGAACATTTATATTTAGAAATATGCATGGCCAAGGGTTGAAAATTTTTACTTTCTGTACATGAGACAGGAATTCAAATCTCACCATGGTTGATGAACAATTAAGAGTATGAGACTCACCTTCATGGATGTTTCCAACTAGGGTCCAGTTGGCAGACAAAAATAAACAGGTTTGTAACTCAATACATGTCCCTCTCTCCTTTCACCCATTGAGTGGATATTGTATTGATACTTATTGAGCACAATATCCACACTGGAATCATCAGCCAATCAGAATCTACAGAATAGACTTGCCTACATGGCAGAGTGGAATCCCCTAAACTGTCATATGAACCACCTACCAATTTGCTGGGTAGCTTTGAGCTGTCAGTTTCAACTTCAACTGATTATTGACTTGCTATCTAAGGATCCTGCAGTTGATTGATGTTATCAGTCTAAGGAAGTGATCCCAGCTTGCGACACATTTGGAAAGTGGCTGAAACCTAAACTATGGGTTGATCCAAGCCTTATGAGTAAAATTGGGTAGGTCAAATGGCTTGGACAGTTAGGATAGTACAAATTCACAAGTTGGTGTGTATACCTCATATGTTAGCAAAGGAGATGTTGATGGGTTTGGGTGTTTTAGGTCAGCTGGTTTAGATTTGCTATTATGATAATGTGTACTCATTAAAGTTTTATTAGGAGAAAGGCGCTTAGAGTAGAATCAGTCGGTTGCTGTATGCCAACCTGGTATCCTCAGAATGAAGAGACGTTGCCACCATCCACAAATACTGCAAACAGCTTGTGACTGCGCTACTACTTGGACCAGACGAGAGGAAAGAAACCAGGAATCCTTTTCTAAACAGGAAATAAGGCATGTGTCGCTACTCCTGTCCAAAAGAAAAGGGAGGAGTGTGAACCGGGCGATAGAAGGGTCTATCTACTCCAATTAAAAAAAAAAATTTAACTAAGTTATAACTTAGTACACATCGCAGGAAACCTTCTAAGCCAATAGTTTTGCAGTATTCCTGCCTTAAGAAAAACATAAGATAAACAAAAAGCCTTTGAAAGTGCTGACTCATGTTTTTATGACGACCTCTATGAAAAGGTCAAAATGTAAAATGTGTTGTACAGTTGGTAAATAAAAAAATACATGACCAAAATTTAAAAAAAAAATCAACCGAAAGAAAACAATAATAAATATATTTTTGCATTGGATGTCGGAGTAACAGTCAGTTAAGTGCCATACGTGATACACTCTTCGGGCGATCATGTCTCAAAAGAGACAAGACTGACTGGGCAGAAGATTATCCTGCAGTAGGTTGCCATTGCTTTCTGCAGTAGACTGGTTGCCGACCAAGGCTATAGAACCCAATCTGTCCTGTTATTTAACCCATAACTGGAAGGAATAGACAGATTAATACCTTTCCCAAGGGTATTTGTGCATAAGTGAATGCAATGAAATCTGCTGGAATTTGACCTCGGCTCCCCGATTTCTCGTTCCGAGCTGATATCCAATGCACCACAACGCACATCATGTCGGAGTAAACAACACAAAATTAAATGTGTCAATTTAAAAATTTGAATGATAGACATAGAACAAACTGACTAGCAGTAAAAACTAAACAAAATAACATTATAACTGGGAACGCGTTTATAATAAAATTGAAATTACGTTACTTTGCAAATAAAAAAAAATGAAAATGTAAAGATTTAAAATTCATACTAAATATTATAAAAGAAACTTTGAATATAACTAATAATGGGAAAAAAATGCTTTCCACTAATTTTGAAAATTATGACCACATTTGTAAAATCAACAGATAAATAAATGTAACGTTTAGATATAAAGTAAAATTATTT
Organism: Ascarosepion bandense; assembly: GCA_037127315.1. NCBI lineage: Eukaryota > Metazoa > Mollusca > Cephalopoda > Sepiida > Sepiidae > Ascarosepion > Ascarosepion bandense. The sequence continues at coordinate 1,951,941 of JBBBDQ010001538.1, forward strand.
GTTGTATACCATGACTAAAGATAAGTAAACATATATTTAGTACTTTCTTGTTAATTAATGAACAAAAAAATATTTTTTGAAATATGATTATTACGAAACTCATCTCAGCCTAATTCTTGAGTTTAATGCTTTCCATTCTCCCCCATGTCCTTATGCCAGATTAGAAGAGTATGCTTGACTATCATAGTGGTGCTGCTCTATGTGAAATCAGTTTCATTTTTTACAGATTTTATTTACTTAAAACTGAACTGATACCAGATAGTGAATCCATATAAAGGAGCCAAAATTGAATTTGATATTGACTGGATTCCTGAATTTGTTCTGATTCAAATACATCTCAGTTTTCATGTCTTTTGATATTCAAGCAAATGTCAAGAATCGGCATTCCTGAGACAATTCTTCATTAAATTTCAAAACACTTTGTCATCAGAAAATGAATTAACTTCAAGAAATGAGAAAACGATTTAGTTTTAATTTTCATTCCACAAATAAATTCTTCTCATTCTTCACGAATGGTTAAAAAAATTATAAACATAAACAAAAAAGATCAGGACGATTTTATAACAGAAAAGATTTAATTCAAATTGAAATGGGATCCAAAGAATCCAAATTGATATTCTAATCGGATTAACATCCTCAAATTATCTACTGATCAAAACAGATAAGGAAAAAAAAAAGGATGAAAAATTAAAAGTGAGCAGAAGGGGATATCTTTTTAGATTTTGTCAATTCATGGCTACAAATCCAACTGTTCTGTCACATATTTTGTAAGTTTTTGCACCAAAGTTGACATCTTCAGATTTGTGACACCAATTTTTGCTCCACCACATCCATCTCCCCACATGTCTGGTAACATTGAATCTTCATAATCTTTCGATAAACCAGACAGCTACTTTATTTATAAAAAGGAAATAAATAAAATTTTAAAAAATGAACTGGTAACAAAATAATCAGTAAAAAAGATTAAATCTTCCATAGGCTACAATGTTTTGTGATGTGAGCTGACATGGCTCTCCACAATTTCCTATCTTTAGTTGTTTTATCCACCTCTTGTTCTCCATGTTCATTGTTCTACCATCGATTTACTCAAATGACGGATCTGTGAGGTGTGTAACAGACAGCAGCTTGAAATTAGAAAACACAGGGCTGAGTTGAATTTCCAACCAGGTTTGTTACATTCACAAATACCCTTGCAAAAGATGAGAAACCAGCTCCTTCTCCCAGCTATGGGTTAAATAATAGCTATTCTCAATTTTCACTCACAAAAAATAATTATTCTTAGAATTCAAAATATATTTCCACAAGCAAAACAAACAAAATAAGAAAACATTCACTCAGGCTTGACTTTGTTTCTCTTGCCTCCAATAGGCCCTATGAGTGTCAAATTCTTTAAGTCTTCTGTTTTCATTATCAGTCTTCAAAACTTTGCAGCTCTCCTGTTCTTGCTAATCTTAAGTTTCTCTCTTTCAAAATCTCACCAAGGAAAATTTTTTTTAAATGAAAAAGATAAAATAAAAAATTAAAAAAATATGTAGCTACCAAACATTTGGCAACTTAATCTTTTTCTTCCAAAATGGCTGTTTGTAAGAACTTTATGCAACATAGAATGCAAAGTTTTGATTGAAGTCTTCCAAAATTGCATATTTATCTTTTTTTATGGACCACGTCTATTGAGGAAATGGGGAGATCATAACTCTTCTATTTTCACCTCTAAATGATTTTTACCTTTTACTTTCCTGAGAGTGTTACATTCTCCCAGCTCTCTTTTCTTGTGTTTGTAGAAATTTCAACTGTCTTTTTCTGATGACAAGCATAAGTTTCCTTGTAGTTTTGATATTCCTTAAAACTTCCTCAATGCTCACATGTCCTGTTCATTCTTAACATTTATCACTAGCCTAAAAGATAATTCATCCCTGGTCCTTCGATTGTTAGCTATACTAGCCAAAAGAATAATCCAACCTCATCCTTGGCCATAGGTTTGCTGTACAGTTGAGCACTTGAAAGCCAGAAAGGTATTTATTTATTTATGTGTAGCATGTCATAAGTAAGCAGACTTGGTAGAATACATATCTATTCAGGTCAAGCATCAGCCAATGTCATTCAGCTTGAAGGCTCACCTTGGTTAAAAGCACATAATCATTGAACCCTTTTACCCTGCCAATTGAAAATAGGAAAAGCTCTTCCCAGTGATGCTATGTCATCACCACCCAATCATGGAGTTCAGTTTAGTTACCCTCTTCACCAAAAAAGCCTGGTAGGGGAATCTGTTGAGTTACTGATGACCCAACTGTTTGGCAGGTTGTATTTGATTCTGTGTTAACAGTACTCTGAGGTATTCTTCTTCTTCTTCTATGTGCCCTGTCCCTTCAGGACGTAGGCGATCATGGTTCTCCACGTCTCCCTATCCCTTGTGGCTCTTAGTATGTTTGCTCCTGTTGCTCCTGGAAACCCCCGTTCCGTCATCCACCTGATCAGACCCTGCAAATATGTTATCCACTGCCTTCCTCTGTCTCTCCTTCCTTCTATCTGGCCAGTCAGTATCAGGTTCTCCAGGCTCTCCTTCCTCATTGCGTGTCCCAGGAACTTCAGTTGTCTCTTCCTGATGCTCAGCATCAATTTCCTTTTTGTTGCCATTCTTTCCAACACTTCATCGTTGCTTGCATGCTCAGTCCACGATATCCGGAGCATCCTTCTGTAGAACCACATTTCGGCCGCTTCCAGTTTTGTCCTCATTTTCGATGATATTGTCCAACATTCACTGCCGTATTGAAGAACTGACATCACGTAGCAGTCTAGCACTCTTTTCTTTGTTTCTATTAAGATTTTCCTGCGTGTTAGTATTTTGCTCATCTTCTGGAATGCGTCCTTTGCCATTCCAATTCGCCTTTGGATCTCTGTGTTGCACTCTTCTGTTAGAACACTTCCTAGGTACTTAAATTTTTGTACTTGCTTGATTCTGTTATCTCCCACCTGTATTTGACATTTTGGGTTGTATCTTTTGCTGATGACCATGCATTCAGTTTTCTTAAAGTTTATTTGTAGTCCCTTCTTGTCACTTTCCACTGCTACTTTCTGTATGATGTCTTGTAGTTTCCTTTCCGTGTCCGCAATCAGCACTGTATTGTCTGCATACCTTATGTTGTTCAAGTTGTGGCCTCCAATAACAAATCCTGGCGTGTCATCTAGGGTCCTCAAAATATTCTCGCTGTATAGGTTGAACAAATCCGGTGAAAAGACACATCCTTGTCTTACGCCTTTTTCTATCTTTGTGTATCTACTGAGGTCATTACCTGTCCGTATGCAGGCCGTTTGCTGCCAGTAGAGATTCTTGATTATTCTTCTGTCTTTCCCGAAAATGTCGAGGTTGCCTAGCATCTCCATCAATTCTTTGTGTCGTATTTTGTCAAATGCTTTCACGTAGTCAATGAAACATAGGTACAAGTCTTTCTTCATTTGTAATGCCCTTTCAGAGAGCATCCTTATCATGAATATGGCGTTCCTTGTTCCAGTGTCTTTGACGAACCCGCACTGTTCCTGTCCTATCTCTGGCCTGATTCTGCTTCTCACTCTATTCATCAGTATTCTGACAATCAGTTTTGTAATCTGACTCATTAAGCTGATAGTTCTGTGTAGTTCGCACTCGTTTGCACCAGGTTTCTTCGGCAGCGCTATAAATATCGACTTGCATAGGTCTTCTAGTATTATTCTGCTGCTATAAATTTCGTTTATTATGTCGGTAATCTTTTCTATGCCATATTCTTCTAAGGCTGTCAGCAGCTCTATCACTATGCCATCTGGACCAGGTGCTTTGTTTCTGTTCATTTTGGCTATTGCAGCTTCCACTTCGGATTTTAGTATTTCCAGTCCATCTATCTCCTTGTGTATTCTCGGTTGTTCTCTCTTGTCGCAAAAGAGATCCTTTATATATTCTTCCCATCACTGGAGTATTTCCTCTTTCTCTAATATGATTGTTCCTTCCTTGGATTCTATGAATCCCATTGAGGAGCAGGTTTTTTGTCCTGTCAGTTCTCTTATCTCTTTATGCATCTCTGCTTTGTTGTTACTGCTCAGTCTCTCTACTTCTGCGCATTTGTTGTTGAGCCATTCCTCCTTGGCTTGTCTGCGTTTGTTCCTTATCTCCCTGTGAAGTTTTTTGTACTCTACGCCGTGCCTTAGCATTATTTTTTGTCTCCTTTGCATCATGTGGAGGATCTCTTTGGTCATCCACTCGTTTTTTCTTCTGCGTCTGATTTCCTTTGGGGCTATGTTGTTCACTGAGGTCACCATCGCTTCTTTTAGTAAATCCCATTTTGAGTACCCTTTTCCAATTTGTTCTTCATATTTCTTTTTCATGCTGTTATTGTATTCTTTCTGCAGGGCGAGATCGTCCTCTAGCGTGTCGTATTGCAGCCTTGGTGATGTGCTGGGCTTCTTCAGTCTTCAGAGTTTCACTTTTAGTTTGCAGATGACTGGGATGTGGTCACTTCCGCAGTCAGCACCTGGGTATGTTTTGCATTGGACTACTGCGTTCTTGAATCTCTTGTTTATAGTTATATAATCTATTTGGTTCTTCATGTCACCTACTGGACTTCTCCATGTCCATAAACGTCGTGCGTGTTCTTGGAACCAGGTGTTAGTAATAACCTGGTCATTGGCTGAGCACCATTGGATCCATTTTTCTCCTCTTTCGTTGCGCTCTCCTAGTCCAAAGTTGCCGTTGATGTATTATTAGCTTTTTTAAGCCTTATCAACCCTGCCAATAACAGAGTGTGATTGATGAATTTCTGTATTAGACAAAAATGAAAACAACACTGACATCTCATTTTAACAGATATATTTACCAAAATTACACAAAAACATCTTGAAATACTAAAGAGTAAATTTATTTAATAAAATTGGTATTAACTTAAGCCATAGACCACAGACGACTTTGTAAACCCCTGCTTCTCTTCTGGATGGTGACCTTGTTTAAGATGGCGAATGCTGCCATAATCCTTGCTTTCAGTTCAGTTTTGGTGTTACAATAAGTTTTGCTTGTCTCTCACAGAACTGCACCTCAAACATAACATCAAGGAGATAGCAGTCTGGGAAGTTAGGTAACCAGAGATGAGGGATGATATTGTTGCAGGGATTTTCTAACAGCCATTATTGGGTTCTCCTGTTTGTATGACATAGTGCAGAGTCCTGTTGCAAGTCATAGGGTCATCTAGCAGCCATCCTCTTCACCCAGGTTAACACTACCCCCTCATAGCACTTCATGTAAGCCTCCATCTTAAGACTGAGGCCATGTGGAAGATGATTGGAGGCATTACATCACTATCATTAGTGATCACTTCAAATACTACATTTTGGCTTGATATATCCTTCAACTCTTTTCAAATGATCTGAGATTAAGACCCAAACACTCTGAAATGTTCAAATTGGAGCTCCTAACATGAATGCCAAGCAATCTACTGCAGAATAATCTTCTGCCCAGTCAGTCATGTCTCTTTCGAGACATGATCACCCAAGCGTGTTTCACGTATGGCACTTAACTGACTGACTGACTACGTTGGAATGTGTGTTATGGTACAGTGGATATTGGCTCGGAACGAGAAATCGGGGAGCCAAGTTTGAATTCCAGTTGAATTCATTGCATTCACTTATGCGCAAATACCCTCGGGAAAGGTATTAATCCATCTATTCCTTCCAGTTATGAGTTAATTAACAGTACAGATTGGGTTCTATAGCCTTGGCTGGCAACCAGTCTACTGCAGAAAGCAATGGCAACCTACTGTGGGATAATCTTCTGCCCAGTCAGTCATGTCTCTTTCAAGACATGATCGCCCAAGTGTGTTTCACGTATAGCACTTAACTGACTGGCTGACTATTGAAATTGCTTGAAGTAACCATAAGTTTTATACTGGTTGTTTCTTCTCATGCACTTGTTTTTTATTTTATTGTCAATTTTGATCATCAAAAATTTAAATTCAACATCAGTCATCATCTACTTTTTTTGAACCTGTTCTATTATTGTTTTCTCTACTCAGTATGTTTCTCAGTTTGTTTCACTCTTAATAACTCTTTGCATCATAGTGGCTTTATTGCCTTTCTTAAAGTGAAAGATTTTTAAAATATTTAGATCTTTCCTATCAAATCATAAAATGTTCACAAAAATTTAATAAAAAGTTTGATTAATTTTTTTTTTACTATTGTTTACCCAATAAAAGACCCAAGAGCCATTCAGAGTAGTGAGTTACTGAATGAGGTTGTAGTAAGAACATATAAAGAGGTAGTACAAGGTGCATGTTATAGTAATAAGTAGGAGTATAAGTAGGAGTATAAATGTTGACCCTAGACATTAATTGATTAAGATTGTCATGATCAGGGAAGTATCCTATACTTGTATTAATACATGGTAACAAATTTAAAGCAGTCAAAGATTTGCATGTTTCAAATCCGTCCTTTCTGGAATTGCTTTTTTTATCCAGTTCTTGTTCATTGCCACTGACTTTATATGTATTTGAAGGAAGATACACTAATTCATAGACAGCACATCAGACTATTTTCTCAGCCAAAGATGCGCTAATTTGTAGCCTGCACATCAAACCATTCTGTTAACCAAAGATACACTAATTCCTAGACAATACATAGAACTATTCCATCAACTGAAGATATGTTAATTTGTACGTAGCACATTGAACTATTCCATCAACTGTTTTCTGATATAACTAACAGTTTCTATCACCCATTTTTTTTATCATGAAACTGATGACACCACCAAGCGCACATGCTCAAAGAATATTCATAAAGATAGAAATAAAAAGTTTTTGTTTTTATACAATTTTGATCCAGTACAAGGCCCAAGAACCATTCAAGGTAGAGGGCTACCAAAAGCAGTGGATATTATAAGGATATGTAAAATAGAAAACAGCTGAGTCTAGACTTTAAGAGATTAAGATTGTTGTAATCAGGGAAGCATGCCCTCAAAAGTTTATTCAATATTGCAACAGTTCTGTAGAATCTGCAGTCTGACTAGAACTTATAGTCCACTATACTATAATGGACCTCCCCAACACATTTGCATGAGTTGATTCTATTCACTTATGTATATATCTCTTCATTAGTTTACACAATAGTTTTGTCTTGCCATTTGGACTGACTACACCAATATGAGGATGTGTGTTGTGGTGCGTTGGATATCGGCTCAGAACGAGAAATCGGAGAGCCGAGTTCAAATTCCAGCCGAATTCATTGCGTTCACTTATGCGCAAATACCCTCGGGAAAGGTATTAATCCATCTATTCCTTCCAGTTATGGGTTAAATAACAGGACAGATTGGGTTCTATAGCCTTGGTCGGCAACCAGTCTACTGCAGAAAGCAATGACAACCTACTGCAGGATAATCTTCTGCCCAGTCAGTCATGTCTCTTTTGAGACATGATCGCCCAAACGTGTATTACGTATGGCACTTAACTGACTGAATATAATACCTGAATTCATGATTAAGGCTTTTATTGGGCATAAAGTGGTGGGTCGGTTTTCTATTGTTATGAAGTAATAAACAGATCCCCCATTAATTACTAATTAATAATATAATACATCTCTTCCCCTTCTAGCTATGAGTCAAATAACAGGACAGATTGGGTTCTGTAGCCTTGGTCGGCAACCAGTCTACCTCAGAAAGCAATGGCAACCTACTGCGGGATAATCTTCTGCCCAGTCAGTCATGTCTCTTTTGAGACATGATCGCCCAAGCGTGTATCACGTATGGCACTTAACTGACTGACTGACACCAATATGAAGGGAATAATTGTGAGTCATATCACTGTACAAAGGCTTGGGAGGGTCCTAGCTGTGAAGGTCTGGATTGGTGGAACCAAGGAATATATGCCAGGACATTAGCCATGCAAAGTGAGAGAGTAATGAGAGGCTAGTAACATTATATCTGGAGGGAGGTTCTGGAGGGTAGAAAATGATTCATCACCCACAAGATGAGGACAGTAGACCAAATGTAAATAATGATAGTTCTTCAACCTAGAAATTCAGATAGATAACAACTATTGTAGGGACATTATACTAAGGATGTTTTTTTTCTTTCATTTCAACTGTTTTAATTCTGTCTCCATGTTGTGGAGTAGTTTTCACACTGAAGATTAAAATCATGCTATGTTGGTTGCTAATCGACCAAAATGTTAGGAACTTGGTAATCTTCCCCTAAAAGCTGACTCCTGAGTATTCGGCTCACTGCCAACTAATATCAACTGCCTAGAAGTTCTACTGAACTCCAATAGAACTCGAAAGAACTCCTATGAACTTCCCAAGAACTCCTAAGAACTTCTTTAGAAGTTCTTGTTAACTCTTATTAATATAGGAGGGAGAGTCCATTATCTGAGGAATAGGGGTGTTTCCCAATAACACTCCATATTCATGCAATACAAAAGGAGTAGCGGGCATGAAAGCATGTGCTCACGAGTTGGTCTACTGGCCTGGAATGAATGCCTCAAGTCACAATTACAGAAATAATTGCATTATGTGTTCAACGAATGCTCCAAGTTTACCACATGAACCAATCCACATGCCACCTTCATCAGAATGGCTGGCCTTTTCAACAAATAGCGATGGACTTATTCTATGTTGGCTCCTTCACATATCTTGCCTGTGCAGACAGGTTCACCGGATGGCTCATTTTGTACTGCATTAAGCCAGGGCAAGCAAGTTGTCTCCAGGTTGATATCCATCTGCAGGAAAATATTCCAAACATATGGTGCACCTAAGTAACTTAGTACTAATGGTGAGCTGCCATTCTCAGCTTACTCATTCCAACAGTTCCTAAAAACCTGGGCTGTTGAATAAAGGATTTCATCAGTGGCCTATCCCCAGTCGGGCAAGCAGAGTTAGCAGTCAAGACTGCAAAAAGATTCATAAAGGACTGCACAGGACACCAAGGTTCCTTGGACAATGATATGGCAGCCCAAGTGATCTTGCAATATAGAAACACACCTATCCAAGCTATTGGCTAATCACCAGCACAACTCTTGCTCCATAGACGTCTTCGAGATTTTATCCCATCGCACTCACATTGATATAAACTATACTGAGTGGACAGCTGCAGCCCAAAGACATGAAAAGACATTAACCAAATGAAATGCAGGCCTCATCGAGAGGTACAATCAAACTGCACATACCCTATCCCCCACTTCAAGAGGGTGACAAAGTTTCCATTCAAAACCCAAATAGTCATCAATGGGACATTACTGGGCAAATAGTAGAAATGTTTCCCAACCGTCAATATAGGATTAGAGCTGTAGGATCAGGTAGAATAACCCTATGGAATTGCAGATTCCTGAGGACACATGTAGCACCTGGAATCAAAACCCCTATCCCAAGTACCTTGCCTGTGTCTCTTGGACCAACAGTCACAGATCTATGTAGCTCACATCAATCTGATGAGTAATCTACAAATGGTGGCATCACTTTGCGAAGTGACCTGGCATCCCATTGCCCTACTCAATCACTGCCATCAAGAACCAGGATCCCCAGGGGGCTATCCTGACTACTCCCATACAATCAGCCAGGCAATAAGGATCTGATTCCTCCCCAGCGACCACTATGCTCCCACAATGGGAAGGGGATGGAGATGTAGAAATCAAATAACTTGCCTTCTAACATGGCTATCTTCTTTTGTCCCCTTGAAGTAATCTACTTCTTTCGTGGGAGAGTATCTAATTCAGTGGGTGGGTTAGTCTACTATATTATAATGGACCTGTCCAACACATTTGCATGAGTGGATTCTATTCACTCATATATATCTCTTCATTAGATTACTCAATATTTTTGTCTTGCCATTTGGACTGACTACACCAATCTACTCGTGTATCAAACCTCTTGCAATTAACCAATATCCAACAGTCAACAGCCATTCAAAATACTGAATAAGGCCGTTTTCATAGCATACGTAGTGAGGGTAAGAGGTGCATAGTATAAACATATGTAGGACGAATAACAATTGACGCTGGACTTTAAGAGATTTAGATCATCATGATCAAGGACGTGTTCTACTAGAAGGTTATACTTGTATTAATACATTGTAGCAAATATAAAATAGTCACAGATTTGCATATCATAAATACACTGTTTTTGTGGTTTTTTTTTCCTGCACTTGCTTGTCACTACTGACTTAATATGCATTCAAAGGTTGATATGCTCATCTATAGGTAACACATTCAGGCTATTCCATCAACAATTTTCTGATATAACTAGCAGAATGAAATTTCCAGGTTATTTTTTTTGCTTTCTTCATTGTGGCTGCCATCAAGTTACCCTAAAAAAATAGGCCTAAATTCTTGTTGTGACCAGATCCCATTTTGTAAAATCAGCAGGTTTGTTTCTTGGCAAATCCAGCCCCATATTCCATTACCAGTGGCTTTGTCACCCCTTAGGATAATATCGCCAGACAAATTAGTACCCTTCCTTGCCCTATACTGCTATAAATGGTTGACTGCTCCTTCATACCTCTGGCGTAGGAATACACAATCGTTGTTCTCAAGCCAAATGCCTAAAATGACTTTTTCAGCTCCGGACAGCAAAGAGGGTGGTCACACTCTAGTTTTTCTCCCTGCTACTAGACACTGGTTTTAGTTAACGGCCACTAGCGGTGTGCCAGAAAAGGGAAATTTTTTTCTTTGTTTTTTCCCTAAAGTTGCGTTTAAGCTAAGTATTTTTCGCATCTTATAAACATATTTCTAATGCTTTGCTATTATTTTCTAAGAAAATTTTCTACCCTTTTTTCATGAATGTTAAAGCCCAAAACTTTTCTGCTGATTTGCGTATGTATAAAAAATCCTCATTCATTGTTTATTAATTATAAAACTTTCCTAAAAGTCTTATTTCTCTTTAATCTTTTTTTTATATCTTCAAAATGTAATATTTTTGTGTTTTATTTTATGTTCGTTTTTAATATGTTGCAGTTTTCAAAAGGCTGCATTTATATATGAAATAAACGTTTTTTACATATATGTGGCTTTTGTCAGTTTTTTTAAACATGCCACTCTCAATGCTAAATGGCTGTCACAATCATGGAGACGATGGTGTCATCGGATGTCTGTACTCGGACTTTTTGAAGGCAGGTGCCTTTCTTTAATACATACATTAAAGCGTTAAACTTTCTCAGCAAATTCTGTGATGATAAATTTAATAATTGTTTTTTTTTAATCATATCACCCTGAGCAAGGCGGTAATGCCATTGATGTGCAGGGGGCTACATGAGAGTAAAAAGATTAGATAAGAGGAGAGTGAAGAGAAAGATAAACCAGTTAGAAAGGAGTAAGAGAAGGATGGGAATACAGGTGTGATGACAGTTGCAAAGGTGGAGAGAAAGGAAAGGATATATGGAGTGGTGTAGAAAGAATTAGAGTCAAGTAGTTAGGAGATGAGTACTTCTGAAATTTACAAATGTTTTCCCAGCAGAGTCTGAGTCTGAGTTTTATTTAAAGGCATATCAACACCTCTGTGGGTTATTTAATTCCAAAATGTGGAGCCTTAAGGAATTTTTTTTTAATGTTCGGTTTTAGTGGGAAGGTTGATTCAGTCAGATTTTTATGACAATTTTTTGTTTTTATTCTTTTTTATTTTAGAGAGCATAAAATTTTGTTCTAGTTTTGTATTCAAAAATGTTTTGCGAAGAATATTTTTTTCATTCAAAAATGTGTTACGGTAATAATGTTTTTTTCAAAAATGTATACATTTTTATAAAAGTCTATTTTTATGTATATATATCTATAAAAGTGTATTTTGATACTTTCATAGTGTTTTGACCCCAATTCAGGGATTAACTATTTGCCCATAGCTGGGACCCTAACAGGTGCTACCACTCCGGGTCAGGGTGGACCAGAGAACAGCAGCAATTAAGAGGTTGTTCAATGCTCCTCACAACCTCCCAATCAGAGGCCTTGCTGCCAGATGCAGTTTACTATCATACCCAGGATCTTTAAACTGTTATAAATACTAAAAATCTGTAAATTCTTTTTTTCTTTCTTTTCAATCATTTTCCTGCAAAGCAAGGCAACAACGCCACAAATATACAGATCAGTACTGGATGTGAAAGAATATAAGAAACACCTTTTTTTTTCTTTTAATTGTTTCACCCCGAGCAAGGCGGAAACGCCACTGATGTGCAGGGGGTTACATAAATGTAAAAAGATTAATTAGAAAAGAGTGAGGAGTACAAACTAGTTAGAAAGGAACAATAGAAAGCTGAGAAAGCAGGTGCGATGACAGATACATAGGTGGAGAGAAAGGGAAGGTTATACAGGGGAGGGGAGAGAGCTAGAGGCCAGTGGTTAATAGAAATGTGAGCAATAAAAGAATAGAAATTAAAAAAACAGAAATTAATGATTGATGCTGTATTTACAAATTTTAAGATCAAACCTGACTAAAAAGCAAGGGGCCAGAAGAAATAAAAAATATTAGCAAAAGCAAAAGAAACTGTTAGCATATATTTTCTTTTTTCTTATATTCAATTTATTTTTTTCTTTTTAACCTGTACATTGGAAATCAGTAATAATGCTGGATTATCCAGACCCCACCAGACAGTCAAATAGGTGTAGTTAATATGAAGTAACCTGAAATAACCTTTTGTAACTTTAGTAATGATGGAGCTGTCAAAGACAGTTTTCAATTGATCTCTTTGTAATTTGTGATGTAATTATCTATCTCTATGATATTCTTTTATAATCTCTTGTTTTCTTATTATTGAGCATAGAGAAAGGTTGTTTTTTCTTTGTAAAAAGTCTAATTATAGTAATCTGAAGGCAGTAAGATTTTTTTCATTGCTTCTGCCTGATTTCAATGAAGCAAGACAAGAGCGAAACTTGAGCTGCACTTGAGACGAGGGTCATCTAATCTGCTGACCCTGACTGCAATATAGGATAAATTTTCTCTAATGTTGGAAATAATTGCTTAATCTGCTTAATTTTCTAATAATATTTTTTAATCATGAAAGCGAGTGTTTGAGAAAAAGACGTTTGAGAAAAAGACGATAATGGATAATGACATTTGATGTTTCATTTAAATTTTTTAAGGTTGTAGTTATCAGAGCAAACAAGAAATCTGAAAGAAGGTCTACAGATGAGAAGTGCATGAAAATAAACTGTTAAAGAAGAGGTGGTTACATGTAACTAATTTAATAGGAAAATGTTGCGACCTAGTTGCCAGTATCGTCAGTTAAGTGCCATACGTGATACATACTTTGGGTGATCATGTCTCGAAAGAGACATGACTGACTGGGAAGAAGATTATCCCGCAGTAGGTTGCCATTGCTTTCTGCAGTAGACTGGTTGCCGACCAAGGCTATAGAACCCAATCTGTTCTATTATTTAACCCATAACTGGAGGGAAGAGACAGATTAATACCTTTCCCTAGGGAATTTGTGTGTAAGTGAATGCAAGGAATTCAACTGGAATCCGAACTCGGCAACCCGATTTGTTGTTCCGAGTTGATATCCACTGCACCACAATGCACATCCGTATAGTAGCATGCTTAAATTCATGTACTTTGGGCACCAGGGAAGAAAGCTCATCACAACAGCTGCTAGGAAAATATTTGTAAAGAAGACAGAGGGAAACCATGTCATGTCAGTGAAAAAGTAACTAAAGTCAAGATATCGAGTCAGGATCAATTCCATTACAGACTCTTCTTTCAATTTTGTCAGGAATCTTGAGATATAGCAGGAGCTTTAGACCAGATATGCCAACAGTATTCAATGCATGGATGAATGGTAGATTAATAAATACATAAGAAGGATTCTGAGGAGAAAAGTTTTCTAGCAAGACTCAGTGAACCAATTTTCCTAGCAGTAGATGAAGCAATTGATGTGTTATAGTTACTCTTATAGGAATGCAGATGGCAGTTATCTTCCTTTTGTGGGGATAAGTCACATGGGTTATATACTGGTTGCTGCGTGACATCACACCATACTGTGACAAAAGCGGCAGTTAATTTCAGTTTGCTTACAGCAACGTAACTTTTTACCTCAGGCCAGGGGGCCCGAATTTGAGATTAAATCTGCCTCCTCCTGTAGCTTACAAGCACATGGTGCATTTTTCTTTAGAAAGTATATTATTCCTAGACATAGAACGAAACTTTAGCTCACAGTCCTCAATATTGGAAAACCCAAGACTAGCTGTTTCCCATTCATTAAATATATCTGTGTCTGGGACATAGTAAAATAATCTGACTTGTTTGAATCTAGAGTCCTAAACATGATTTCTCCAGACACAGGAGTGTCTCCATATTATATGTAAGACTTTTTCTTCTTTTTTCTCCTTACTTTTTTCTCACTGTGTAGATATATTTGTATATTATTCTAGGTGTGTGACATACATATATATATATATATATATATAATTCAAGAAGTAGTAGGAGGATTTGAACAATTATTAAGTAAATCATCAAGCTTTATATTCAACCTCAACAGAATGCAGAAAGCACTGGACAGCCGCTTCATCCTATATTTGGGACTCATCAGCAGTGCGCATCACACTACCAGGAATCCAACCCAGACAGTTTTGGTTATGAGGCTGATGTTATCCCAACTGTACCACAGGCCCTGGTGATGAAGAGGCAACGAATTAAGCTCGATGAAGTGCGCCACTCCTCACGAATTTCGTGGTGGAACTAATCCAAGATCCTTTGCCCATAGGATAGTGCCTCCCCAAGCAACGACTTCCACAACCAAGCCGCTACATCCATAGCGTGTTTCATGGTTGAAGCACAGAGATATAATTCAAGAAGTAGTAGGAGGATTTGAACAATTATTAAGTAAATCATCGAGCTTAATTTGCTACCTCTTCATCACCAGGGCCTGTGGTACAGTTGGTATAACATCAGCTTAATAACCAAGACTGTCTGGGTTCGTATACCTGGTAGTGGATGTGCACTGCTGATGAGTCCCAAGTATAGGTTGAAATGGCCGTCCAGTGCTTTCTGCTTTCTGTTGAGGTTGAATATAAAGCTCGATGATTTACTTATATATAGTTTTGTCTATGTCTTAGTAATAAAAAAAATGCATGTTTGTCATTCCTTTTCCTTTCAACCATTCCCTTCCATCCCCATAATGGTGGAAATACAAATGGGTGAATAAACCTTTCTGAAAAAGCTTCTCTCCTATGGTACTCTACATCATCTTACATAAAACCAGGGAAAAATTCTGAAAAGAAAATGAAGTGAAATTTTTAAGAAATAAAACAACTTTTTATTCATACCTGGGCTCCTTCAAATCACTCAGATCAGGGGCATTTGATCTTCTTTTTGTAAGTGATTGTCTCTTTTCTTTTCATTTATATAGCTCCTTGTTATCCAGTTATATATATATATATGTTTATCTGTGTACTTCCTGCTTTATGCTTGTGCAGTTGTTGTCATCCTTCCATTTTTTTATATAATCATTTCACCCCAAGCCAGACAGAAATGCCACTAGTGTGAAGGGGGTTACAGTGAGAGAATAAAAAAGGTACAGGACTTGTCAAAGAAAAGATAAGAGATGGATGGTAATAAAGTAGATAAAAGATGGCTATTGATGTTGCATTTAAACTTTTGGAGATTGTAGCTATCAGAAAAGCATGCATGGAAGTGAGTTCCACAAATGGAAAGTGCAAGAAGAGAAATTGTTAGAGTAAAAGAGGCAATTACATTTAACTAGTTCAACAGTAGAAGAGTGAGACCTTAATGCCAATCTAGTAATGCAAATAAATGCATGCAGTCAAGTGCCATGCACAATACATGCTTGGGCAATCATGTCTTGAAAGAGACATGACTGACTGGGCAGAAGATTATCCTGCAGTAGGTTGCCATTGTCAGGGTACCAGGGAGAAAAGCTTGTAAGAGCAGTTACCATAAAATTACTTTTAGAAAAGACTGAGGGAAGCCACATCCTGTCAGTGTGAAAGTGATTGAAAGCAGACTCTCAAGTCAAGATCAATTATATTGTAGATCCTTCTTTGCATTTTGTCAAAATCCTCAAGATGAATAGCAGAAGCAGCTGACCAGATATGTCAGCAGTATTCAATGCATGAACAAATGGTCGATTTGTAAATGTGCAAAATGGATTCTAACAAGAAAACTTCCTGGCCTGACACACTAACCCTACTTTCTTATTAGTAAATGCAGCTATGGATTCAGTATAGTCATTTCATTTGAGGTTATTTGAGAAGATGAGGCCAAGGAGACGCTATATGTTGCTCACTAGGAGATTAGCGTTATTCATTTTGATGGTAGGCAGGACTGTTTTTCTATGGTGGTTAAAGGAGAGCAGCTTCATTTTGGAAGCATGAAAATTTATGAGCCATTTTCTAACCCATTCAATTACAGATTGTGGATGATTTTGAAGCAGGTAGTTTGTCAACCTTGGCAGATTTCTTACTCAGGTGGGATTAAATGGTGGTGTCATCTGCATAGATGCCTACTTGGGAACTGATTACATCAGAAAGATCATTGATGAAGATCAGAAAATGCATAGGACCTAGGACAGGGCCTTGAGGGATGCCTGCATTTGTATGAAAGAATCTTAAATTTTTCCCATTCAAAATAACATTCATTTCACAATTCGATAAGAACAATTGGATTAAATCAAGTAATTGTCCAAAAATGCCGTAGCTCTGGACCTTCACAGAAGGCCAGCATGCCAAACTCTGTCAAATGCTTTTGACATATCAAGAGCAATATCTTGAGCTTTGCTGTTCTTAACAAGAGCCTGGTATATATGTTCAGTGATCGTCATTAGCATATCAGCAGTAAACCTGGCCAAATTAAAGCTATACTCTTTGTCAGAAAGAATGTTGTGAAATGCCTAACTATTTCAGCATTAATAATAACCTTGAATACCTTTCCAAAAAGAGATAATAGGGTCATAATTCAAAGAGTTAGAGGACTTTCCAATACTCTTAAAAGCAAGAACTACAGAGGAGGACTTCCAACAAGCAGGAACACAAGAAGCAATAGTTATATAGTTTGTAGAGGACTGGAGCCAGCTCAGGGACATATCTTTTTAGGATTATGACTGGAATTCAATCACCTTCACTTGCCTTATGGGAGTCAAGCTTAGAAATTATGTTAGAGACCAGAGATGGGGTTATATATATATTATTCAGTTGAGTCTCAGTTCTAGGCATTAAAGTTTACAAGCCATTTCCTACCCCATTCAATCACAGATTGGATGTCCTTTTGAAGTGAAGCAGCCACATTTATTTTGTTAGCCTTGGCAGATTTCTTTTTCACATGACCCGATTCTGCAGTTGGCAGCATTGAAGTTACCTTCTACGTCAAACTGGAAGGTGTCTAAGGTTCTTCTTTTGCCAAGGTTCCTAGTAGACTTTAAATTTTCTTTATTCTTATGCTTTTTGTCTGAGTAGTTTAGTAAAAAGGGCAGCCCAAAATGCCAAATACAGGTTGAGGATACCAGAATCAAGCAGGTACAAAAATTTAAATACCTGGGAAGCGTTATAACAGAAGACAGAATGTGCAACACAGAGATTCGAAGGTAAATTGGCATGGCAAAGGAAGCATTCCAGAAGTTGAGTAAGGTATTAAGAAACAGGACAATTTTGCTAGAAACAGAGAAGAGAGGACTGGATTGCTACATGCTGTCCGTCCTTCAATATGGCAGTGAATGCTAGACAATACCATCAAAGATGAAGGAAAAACTTGAAGTAACTAAAAAGTGGTTCTACAGAAGGATGCTGCGGATATCATGGATCAAGCATGTGAGCAATGATGAGGTCTTGGAAATGATGGAAACAAAAAAGAAATTAATACTGAGCATCAGGAAGAGACAGCTGAATTTCCTGGGACATGCAATGAGGAAGGAGGGCTTAGAGAATCTGATACTAACAGGCCAGATAGAGGAAAAAAGAGAGAGGGGAAAGCAATGGATAACATATTTGAGGGACCTAATCAGGTGGATGACAGAACGAGGATTGAATGGTGTAACAGGAGAAGGCATGCTCAGAGCCACCAGGCATAGGGAAAATGGAAGGCCATGATCACCTACGTCCTGAAGAGACAAGGCACATAGAAGAAGAAGTTTGAAATGATGACCCTGAACAATTAAGAGTGTGAGACTCACCTTTGCAAGGATGTTTCCAACTGACATCTGGTTGGCAGACAAAAATAAATAGGGTTGTAACTCAATACATGTCCCTCTCTCTACTCACCATAGGGCAGATATTGTGCTGATATTTATTGAGCACAATATCCACACCGGAATCATCAGCCAATCAGAACCTACAGAATAGACTTGACTGGATAGCAGAGTGGAATCTCGCAGGCTGTTATATAAACCACCTAATAATTTGCTGGGAGACTGAGGCTGTCAGATTTAACTTTAACTACAGTTGATTACTGTTTGTTGCTATCTACTAATTCTACAGATCCATAGAGTTTTTGATTGGTTGGTTTGGGATGCTATGTGGGATATCCCCAAATCAACATTCAAACCAATCATAGATAAAAATTCCCATTAGATGCACAAATAGACACACACATACAAAAATGCATATAAATTATCATCCAGATCATACATAAACAAACTAAAATTATGATACGCGTACACACATGAATTATACACCCAAACACATCTTTGCAAGATAGATGCACATGAAGTTTTCTTCACCAATAAATAACACAAAAATTAAAAATAGCAAAATTTACATCTTTTCCTGGCTTACAGTTTATCACATTGAATACACCAGTTCTCACTTGATCACCGAAGTTAAGCAACATTGAGCCTGGTCAGTACTTAGATGGGTGACCGCTTGGGAGTATCAGGTGTTGTAAGCGTATAGTGACGGATGTGCGCTGTAGTGAAATGGATATCAGCTCGAATTCTAGTTGAATACCCTGCATTGACTTAAGCACTGGTATCCTTAGGAAAGATATTAATCCGTCCCTTCCCTCCAGTTATCGGTTAAATAACAAGGGTAGGACTTGGGGACCCTGCCCTTAAAAACAAATCCCAATGAATCTTGATACTTGAAAAGAAAAATGTTGTAAAAATAAAAAAATAACCTTACCCAAAATCATTTGTTATGACCTTAAATGATCCCATAAGGATTGATAGGTCGTTAAACCTCGAAACAAACAAAAAAACATCTTTTTTTTCTATATTTTAATCTTTGATGAACTTTTAATAATCCTTATCTTATCATTCTGTCAGGTTTCAATCCATATTCAAACTATATTTGATTATAATTCATATCACCTGATGAGGTACTATTGATAGTACCGAAACACGACAGATTTTGTGCAGCGGTGAAAAAATATTTTTATTATAAATAACAATAATAAAAAAATAAAAATATTATATATATATATATATATATATATATATATGCGGATGACTATATATATATATATATATATACACCCACATGCATATATACATGTGTTTTTGAATAAGTTTTTAATAGTAATAATATATATCACTCATTCTGTAATGAATTAGAGCACTCTGGCTATTGGGCGTGTATAATGATAATATACATGCTAAAAAGTCTGTCTTGTTCTATCAAGCACCCATAACCCAGAGGTAGAATCACCGACTGATGCCAATTTGGTCGGGTTTCAATCCTGGGTTAAAAGCAATTGGAGTCTATTTGTACTTATGAGCTGTGATACAGCGAAACAGATCTGCCTGCGGATGACTCTATATATATATATATATATATATATATATATATATATATATATATATTAAACACTGCTTATCAAAATTTCTATAAATATATAAATTGTGTGTGTAACACTTTTTATGAAATGTACAAGTAGTACACTGTGACTGCTAACATAGTGGACAGATACTGCACTCTGATCATTAACAAATATTACTGGCAATGACATTTTGATCCTACATATAGTGAAGAATACTATGATTATCGATATTGGACTCTCTAGATCAGTTAAATTTTAAATTCTTGATAGGTACTATGCATACACTTTCTAAAATATAGCCAAAAGACCCTCCTCAGCTGACTGAAAATTTTCAACATGATGTGTGTGGTAAAACAAGAAAAGGATGTTTAGTCTTGCAAGAATTTATTTAAAGTTAAATTTGATACACATAGATTTTAGCAGTTTTCAAAGATCAAAGTTTTCTTTGTTGTTTTGTATTTTTTCTTTGTAATTGATAAAATTCAAACACAAAGTTCAACAAATGATTAATCATGGTAAATTATTACAATGTTAGATAGATCCAATTTTCTTAATTTCCCAGATAATACTTTTGCAAACTCAGAAAATAATGAGATGACCATGAAGTTTAGAATTGAAAAAAAATTAAGAAAATTTTGTAATCGATGGTTTTCTGTTTTATGTTGATGGATTATGTTTTATTAATTTACCATGTTTAGTCAATTACTTAACTAAGTGTTTGAATTTTATATTTATCTAAGTCTTCTCATATCTATCTAATATTTTTAATAATTTACCATGTTTAGTCAATGACAACTAAGTGTTTGAATTTTATATTTATCTAAGTCTTCTCATATCTATCTAATATTTTTAATAATTTACCTTGTTTAGTCAAGGCTGAGATAGATATTAACAGACTTAGATCGATATGAGTATACTTTTTCTTTTTTTTTTTTAATCATATCACCCCGAGCAAGGCGGTAACGCCACTGATGTGCAGGGGGCTATGTAAGAGTGAAAAGATTGGAAAAGAGAAAGCCGGAAACCACATCCTAGACAGGGAACAAGGGATAAGCCTCTTCACCTGTTCAATAGATGACTTAGAGATATAAAATTCTAGCACTTACTTCAGTTGATGTGTAAAGACATTAAATTATTAAAAATATTAGATAGATATAAGAAGACTTAGATAGAGATGAGTATACTTAGAGATTTAAAATTCTAACACTTACTTCAGTAGATGTGTAATGACGGTAAATTATAAAAAATATGAGATAGATATGAGAAGACTTAGATGAATATAAAATTCAAACACTTAGTTAAGTAATTGACTAAACATGGTAAATTAATAAAACATAATCCATCAACATAAAACAGAAAACCGTCGATTACAAAATTTTCTTAATTTTTTTTCAATTTTAAACTTCATGGTCATCTCATTATTTTCTGAGTTTGCAAAAGTATTATCTGGGAAATTAAGAAAATTGGATTTTGTTTTTGATTTCAGAATCTAACAAATATTGCATAAATAATATTCTTTTATTGGTCAGTTTTATTAATTTAATTTTTTAGTGAATCTCATTCAAATTTGATGACAAACAAGTTCAGTAAAAAGCAAAAACGGAAAATGTTGAAGAAACAAGTTATGAATAGAGAGAAAAAAAAACTAAGTTCTTTAATTCCTCCCAAAGATTCTTTAATTTCTTTTTAATTCTGCTGAAATTATATTCCTGGTATTTCATCTCTAACATTTCACAAATTCTTCTATCATAACATGTCTCTTGTCAGAATTATATTTTTATTCCATAATTGACTCTGATGTCTGTGTAACTTTCACAACAGTGTAATGTGTATTTTTTGCATTCATTTATACATGTGCATGCAAATATACACACACACACATATATATATATATATATATATATATAGGTGCATAGGGATAGGCACATGTATATAAACATATATAGTGATTGAAGTATTCATGTGTTAGGATTGCAAGGTACATATTCTCAGCAATTAACACTGATTGTAGATGACTAATCTGGCTATTAACTTGCAATCAACTAATGGCATTGATAGCAACTTCACTGTCATCCCAAAAAACAGGCAAATTTATAGAGAATAAGAAGGCAGGTTTGGAATAAATATACACAGATTGTGATAGATATAAGCAGTGTGAGACATGATCATATTTAGATAGATATCTTTTATATATATATATGAAGAATATTTAGAGAGCCAGACAATCTATCTAGATTTTACCTAAATGGATCATCAGGGAAAGTTGACTTTTGAATTAAATTTGCTTTGGTAAGGTGTTCATTTATGGTTTTCATTGTTTTTGCAATCACTAATCTTTTTCAAAATTTAATATAAATGAAATTTGTTTTCTTAATAAAGTTCTTCCCTAATTTATGTTAGGTAGGTCTGTCTGGCTCACTAGGTATTCTTTATTTATTCCGCTCTACGTAAGTATTAAACACTTTTTTGTTAGTTGATTGCTCGTGTCAGGGTATTTTCTTTGAGCTAAATGCTGACTCGGTCTGAGCTCTTTTGACTGATGTTCATGTACTTAGCTCTTTCTTCTTTAAAACCATTTTTTCCCTTCTTCGCAGATACGTGGAAGGTTTTTCAACATGAGTATAGTTATCATCTCTCTTATATATATATATATATATATATATATATATATATATATTAAGGAAATCAACGAATTTTAACGAAACTTGGTGATAAGCAACCAACAATTTGAAATGAATTGTTTGAACATTATTATTTTTTATCGATACTCGTATTTAAATAGATATTCTGTTTTTAATGAAACAATATTCTATATTTTGATAAAAACCTAATTTAGACTGGAGGCTATTCGTGGTCGAGAGGCCTAAGATGTTACCAGATCAAATGGTAGCTTCCCCTATATAGATAGGGGTCGCAGGTTCGAATCCTGATGAATGGCACACATTTCCATAATAAAAATTTATCGTAAATAATCAGGCCGGTAGATATAAATATATAATACTGTTTCATTAAAAACAGAATATCTACTTAAATATGAGTATCGATAAAAAATAATGTTCAAACAGTTCATTTCATATATATATATATATATATATATATATATATATATATATAGAGTATTTATTGTCATCCGCAGACAGATCTGTTTTGGCATATCACAGCTCATCAGTACGGTTAAACTCCAATTGCTTTTGTACCCAGGATTGAAACCCGACCGAAATGGTGTCAGTCAGCGACTCCACCCCTGGGCTATGGGCGTTCGGTGGAAGTAGGCATTTTAGACATTTTAGCACATATCATTATACGCACCCAATAGCTAGGGCGCTCTAATTCATTTCACTGAATGAGCAATGCGTACATGCCAGAGTAGCTACTGTTTATCAAAGTCTACTATTTTTCCAGAGTGCTCAATCAGGGTGTGAGAGTGTAAATATTGTATACATATATATATATATAAATGGCCATTCAACATCTTTGAATTAATCCTTTTTTAATATATATAAATATATATATATATATATATATATATATATATATATGTAAATAGTTTAGAGGAAACTGAATAAATCCCTGAATTAATCTTAGGCCTAACTAATAAAACAATAACTTTTAGACAAACTTCAACTTTATTCATCAACGTTGTCTCTTTCTAGGGTGATATTTATTCCAACTGTTCTGTAACAATTCGATGCCTTTTTTGTAGAACGACTTGCCTTTGGCCTCAAAATACGCCTCAGTTTCTTATGTCACATCTTCTTTCAAGCCAAATCTCTTTTCCTGGAAATTCTTTTGAGATTTTCAAACAGCCAGTAGTTGCCGGGGGCCAGATTTGGAGAATAGGATGGATGCATAAGCAATTCGATGTACTATTCATGTAGCTTTGCGAAAGATCGTTTTTTTCTTCTTCATTTGTGGCCACTTTTTGATAATTTCTTCCTTCAAACACACCAGTAATGCTATATAATATTCACTATTGATGAGTCTTTCTTTCTCAAAAAATCATTGAACAAAATAACTTGCGCATTCCAAAATATACAGGCCAAAACCTTACCTGCTGATGTTTGAGTCTTTGGTCACTTTGGACGGCTTTAATCTGCTGCTGTCCACTCAGCTGACTGATGATTTGACTTGGAAGTAAAGTGGTAGATCTATGTTTTATCACATAGTTCTGCAAAAACTTCTTGCTGCATTGAAACAGTTGCAAACAACGCTCTGAATCGTTGACACATTATTGTTTTTGATCAAATGTGAGCAAACGTGGCACTCACTTTGAACACAGTTTTCTCATTAACAAATGCTCATGCTAAATGGTAAATACATTGCCTTCTGATATGTTTAACTTTTCTTCTATCTCATGCAACTTCAATTTACGATTGGCCAAAATGAGTTTTTAGAATTTTTGGTATTTTCCAGGACAACTGCTGATTTTTGCCAACCTGAGCATTTAGCATCATTTGTATCTGTACAACCGCATTTAAAGTCAGTATAACACCTCTTAAACATTGTTTACAACAAAGCAGAGTCTGAATAACACTTATTAAGCCATTGCTTTGCTTGAACAGTATTTATTCCCATCAGAAAGCAATGCTTTATCAACACGTGGAATTCAGATTTTTCTGTTGTTTTGAAAATTTGCAGCAGTAGCTACACTTCAATAACTGTAATTTGTATACTAATAATCTGACTGGGCCTAAACTTTGTCACATACCATTTGAAGGTTAGTACTTCATAAAAATCATATGGATGTATTATTAGTGTGTCATCTATATGTCAGGCCTGGGACTTATTGAGTGATGTGTTAAATAAGAACAAAAGGAAATAGATACGAACAAGCTGAGTAAGAGAGAACAATAGATAATATATCGAAAGACAGATATAAAACAGTTGTTAAATATGAACAGACTAAAATAGATAACTAGTAGAATATGAATAAATAACTAAATATACACAGGTTGTGATAGATATGAACAAAGTTAGTTAAGAACAGTCTAAGAGATATCAATAGATACAGTTACAGACTGATTGAGATAACTACGAAGATATGAACAAACTTAGTTAAGAACAGTCTAAGAGATATCAATAGATACAGTTACAGACTGATTGAGATAACTACGAAGATATGAACAAACTTAGTTAAGAACAGTCTAAGAGATATCAATAGATACAGTTACAGACTGAGATAGCTATGAAGATATGAACAAAGTTAGTTAAGAACAGTCTAAGAGATATCAATAAATATAGTTACAGACTAATTGAGATAGCTACGGAGATATGAACAGATCAGTCAGTTAGTTAAGTGTCATATGTGATACACGCTTGGGTGATCATGTCTCGAAAGAGACATGACTGACCGGGCAGAGGATTATCCTGCAGTAGGTTGCCATTGCATCTACGTTAGACTGGTTGCCAACCAAGGCTACAGAACCCAATCTGTCCTGTTATTTAACCCATAACTGGAGGGAAGAGATGGATTGATACCTTTCCCAAGTGTATTTGTGTGTAAGTGAATGCAAGGAATACGACTGGAATTTGAACTCGGCTTCTCGGTTTCTCATTCTGAGCTGATATCCACTGCACCACGACGCACATCCAGATAAATGGGCAAATAATATGAATAAAATTTTCTGAATGATGAGAGACAGATATAGATTCATAGATATGAACATTTTTTATAAGCGTTTCACCCTGAGCAAGGCATGTCACTGCCACTACTGTGCAGGGGGCTACGTAGAGTGGAGAAAGGCTGATTAAATATAGGAAATAACAGAGGGTGGGCGATAGGCGGGTGAGGATACCGAGAATGAGGGTTGGGTAGATGAGAGTGTTCTGAGAATAGTTGGGAGTTAGTGTGATAGGAGGTGTCTATTGACCCTACATTTAAACACCTGGAGATTGTAACTGTCGGGAAAGCAGACTTGTGGAAGGGAGTTCCACAGGCGGGAAGCACGAGAAAAGAAGCTGTTGGAGTAGAATTTACGGTTACATCTTATTTGTTTAACTGTAAAAGGGTGGGACCTAGTTGCTAATCTAGTATCTCGTGTAAATTCGTGCTTAGGCGGCACCAGAGATCTAAGCTCATCGAAGCAGAAGCCATGAAAGTACTTGTAGAAGAGGCACAGGGAAGCTACATCACGCCGGTGTGAGAGCGGCTGCAGCCGGTCTGCCAAGTCAGTATCAACCATGTTACAGATCCTCCTTTGTATTTTGTCAAGAAGCCCAAGGAGAGCAGCAGGGGCACCCGACCAGATATGGCAGCAATATTCAATACACGGGCGGATGGTAGATTTGTATATGTGCAGAATAGTTTCAGGTGGGAAAAATTTCCTGGCCCTGCACAGGGAGCCCACTTTCATAGCAGCAGATTTGGCAATGGATTCAATATAGTCATTCCATTTGAGGTCCGCTGAGAGTGTAAGGCCAAGGAGGCGTAGTATTTTACTCTCTGGGAGGCTAGCCTGTCCTATGCTAATGGGAGGTAGATGCGATTGTCTATGGTGGTTAGTTGATAACAGCTTTGTTTTGGAGGCATCGAAATTTACCAACCATTTCCTACCCCAGGTCACTACGGATTGGAGGTCCCTTTCAAGTGCGGCAGCGAGGTTCACTTTGTCGTCCAGACCTGGTTTCTGATCGATGCGGGAGTAGATTGTTGTGTCATCGGCATACATGCCAACTTGGGATCTAATGGTGTCGGGGAGATCATTAATGTAGATCAGAAAGAGCGTGGGACCTAGGATAGAACCTTGAGGGACGCCCGCGTTCGTCTGGTAGTTTTGGGAGGCATGCCCATTTAATACTACCTTTAATGTGCGGTTAGAGAGGAAGGACTGGATGAGGTCAAACAGATGTCCAGTTATCCCATAGCTCCGCAGTTTGCACAAGAGGCCAGCATGCCAGACCCTGTCGAATGCTTTGGAGATATCCAAGGCAACGGTTCGGGCTTCACCATTCTTGTCAAGTGCCTGGTATATGTACTCGGTAATGGTCGTTAGCATATCAGCAGTAGACCTGGTGAAGCGAAACCCATACTGTTTGTCAGAGAGAAGCCCGTTGGTCATAAGGTGCTGAATCACCTCGGCGTTGATAATGGCTTCGAAAACTTTGCCAAAGATTGGAAGGAGACTAATAGGACGGTAATTGGCGGGGTCTGAGGGTTCGCCAGAATTCTTAAATATAGGTACTACGCAGGAGGACTTCCAACAGGCAGGAAAGCAGGAAGCAGATAGGCAGAGGTTATAGAGTTTAGAGAGGACAGAGGAGAGTTCTGGGGCACATTTCTTCAGTACTATGACTGGGATTCCGTCACCACCACTCGCTTTGTGTGGGTCAAGTTGCGCAATTATCTTGGCGACCAGCGAGGGTGAAATGTGGACATTATTGAAAAAGTGTGATAGCTAGTTTGATATGATCAGATAAATAGAAAAGCTGATGAAAATAGATATGAAGAAACTGGGATAAATATATAGATAAATAGTTGATTTTCTAAGTGCTGCTTAAATGTGGCATAAGGCCAGAAATATGGGGTACCCAGTGAGAATCGAGCTCACTACTCAGTTGTAACAGATTCTAGCGAGACAAGCTAGCTAACCATTAAAACATACAGAGGTGCATCTTTGAGCCGCTGATAGATATATAGCTAGCTAGATAGATAGATATTAAACACACTGTCATAGATAGCTGATTTTCTAAGCGCTGCTTAGATGTGGCAGAAGGCCAAAGGTATGGGGTACCAAGTGAGGTCTGAACTCACGACTCAGCTGCAAAAGTTTCTAGCAAGATAGGCTTACTAATTATTATATCAGGCCAAGGTGCCCCCAAAAGAATGGGTTACCCAGTGAGGATCAAGCTGACTAACCATTACACCACGTCAAGGTGCCTAAGATAGATAGGACTAGAGTGAGATAAATAAATTAATATGAACAGACAGATATAGATAAATATGAGCAAAATTAGATAGATATGACAAATGCTAAAAATTTAGAGATATGAACAGACTGAAGAGGGATAACAAATGCTATATGAACAAATAGTTATAAACTGAAATTGATAATATGAACAAACTTGAATTGACTAATGAACCTGGCTTGCTAATGAACAAACAAAAACTGATCAACAGATTAAACAGTAAATCAAGATGCTGATGGTACCATGGACTGACCACATGAGCAACGGCAAGGTGTTGGAGAGTATATAAACGAGAATAAAGCTTATACTTAGCAGAAAGAGACGTCTTAGGTTTCTGGTACACATCATGAGGAAAGAAGGCTTGGAGTATTTGATACCCAAAGGAAAGAAAGAGTGAAAGAGAGTAGAAAGCAGCGTGAGACATATTTGATGGGCTTGAGCAAATGGATGACAGAGTAGGGTTTGGGAGGGGAAACAAGAGGAAAAAAGTTAAGAGCAACAAGAGAGAGAGAGGCAGATGGAAAGTCACAATTGCCAATGTCCTGAAAGGACATGGCACATAAAGAAGAAGAAGAAGAAATGTTATTATATACAGTACTGGGCAAAATTATTAGGACAAGAACTATTTTATCTTTTATGAGGCATCAAAATAAAGTTTAAAATCACCCCTGTCCTAACACTTTTGCACACTACTGGTAATGTGCAGAAGTATTAGGACAGGGGTGATTTTCCTAAAAACACCACTGAAATTCAAATATAGGGTGAAAAGCCAAAACTTTGTAAGAATTATTTAATTAAAAAGGAAGAGGAAGGAAGGCTTTGGAATCTGAATTGGCCCCCACAAAGTCCTGATCTCAATTCTCTTGAACATCTCTGGGATATTTTGGATAAAAAATTTGATAAATCTAATGTTACTTTGCAAGACACACTTTGGGAACAAATACAAGTTGCTTGGCAGGAGATACCATTAAATACATTGAAAAAGCTTGTGATGTCAGTGCCTGACAGAATGAAGGCTGTAATCAAAACAAAAGGCTATTATACTAAATATTAAATTTATTTTGTAACAAGTATTTTTTTCTTGTTAAAGCGTTTGTTGAGTAAATCAAATAAAATTACTTTCATTAAATTGTTTATTTTCTGTCAATATGCCTCATAAAAGATAAAATAGTTCTTGTCCTAATACTTTTGCACTGTACTGTATCTAGACTCACAAGTACCATAGTGTTTGGGTGATCATGTCTCAAAAAAGACCTGACTGACTGTGCAGAAGATTTTCACACAGTAGGTTGCCATTACTTTCTGCAGTAGAAAGTCAACCAAGGCTACAGATCCTAATCATTATTTAACCCATAGCTGGAAGGAAGAGACAGATTAATACCCTATTCAAGGTTATTTGCACATAAATAAATACAATGAATTCAAATGGAAATTGAACTTTGCTTTCTGATTTCTCATTCCAATCTGATATCCACTGCACAACAATGCACGTTTATATTAAACAGTCAGTCAGTCAGTCAATTAAGTGCCATACATGATACACACTTCGGCGATCATGTCTTGAAAGACTGACTGGTCAGAACATTATCCCGCAGTAGGTTGCCATTGCTTTCTGCGGTAGACTGGTTGTCAATCAAGGCTATAGAACCCAATCTGTCCTGTTATTTAACCCATAACTGGAGGGAAGTGACGGATTAATACCTTTCCCAAGGGTATCTGCATGTAGGTGAATGCAATGACTTCAGCTGGAATTCAAACTCAGCTCCCCGATTTGTCATTCCGAGTTGATATCCACAGCACCACAATGCAATCCATATTAAAACATATTAAACGATATAAAACCTAAAAAATCTTTTCTTTTTTTTTTTAATCATTTCACCCCAAGCAAGGTGGAAACGCCACTGATCCGCAGGGGGTTACATAAATGTAAAAAGATTAATTAGAAAAGAGTGAGGAGTACAAACTAGTTAGAAAGGAACAATAGAAAGCTGAGAAAGCAAGTGCGATGACAGATACATAGGTGGAGAGAAAGGGAAGGTTATACAGGGGAGGGGAGAGAGCTAGAGGCCAGTGGTTAGTAGAGTATTGACTTTGCATTTAAATTTCTGGAGGTTGTAGCCGTCAGGAAAGCAAGAATACGGGAGTGAGTTCCACAGAGGAAGCTGCAGGAGTAGAATTGTCGTCTGCATTTGGCTAACCTGACTGTGAATGGGTGGGACCCAGTTGCCAGTCTGGTTGCACGAGTAAACACCTGTAGGAGGCATCAGTGACTGGAATGATGCATAAATATATAAAATGTTAGATAGAATGAAATGTGCGTGGATTTCGACACTAATCCTTCCTTAATACAAAGCATAATTTTAATCTTAAAGATCACTGAAAAGGATTGTTTTTTGGTTTGATGATCACTTTTGAAATTTGAAATTATTTCTCTAAATTTTTAATTTTACTCTTCCCTGGGTTATCATTTGCATTGTTAATAATTCTCTACCCAGAGTTTTTTATAAGCTAATTTAGGCAATACAAATCTCCCCCCATCTCAATGAAAACCAGCTACACCCGCCTAATTCATCTCATCCTTTCTTTTTTTCTTTTCTTTTCTCCATTGTCTTTTTTTGCTAGTCAGATTTCATGAATGCACACAAACTTTAAAACTCTGACCGCTACACCTGCATCAATTGGTCAATTAAATGGGGATAATATGAAAACATATACATACATAAACATCACACTCTGGAAGAATGGTTGAGTTTGAAAAACAGTAGCTACTCTGGCATCTACGCATTGTTCATTCAGCAATGAATTAGAACACTCTCAGCTACTGGGCATGCATAATGATAATATACACACTAAAAATTCTGCCTCCTTCTACCGAACACCCGTAGCTCAGTGGTAGGACTGCTGACTGCCAATTCAGTCGAGTTTCAATCCTGGTTAAAAAGCAATCAGCTGTCTAACCATACTGATGAGCTGTGATACAGCAAAACAGATCTGTCTACAGATGACAATATATACATTCTCACCCATCAGTTGAGCACACTGAGGAAATGGGAGATTTTCTAAACAGTCTGAAAGGGCATTACAAATGAAGAAGGACTTATACCTGTGCTTTATTGATTATGCGAAAGTGTTCGACAAAATACACCACAAAGAATTGATCAAGATGCTCGGCAGCCTCAACATATTTGGGAAAGACATTAGGGTAATTAAGAAACTCTACTGGCAGCAAACTGCCTGCATACGGACAGGTAACGGATTCAGCAGATGTACAAAGCTAGAAAAACAGGGATGTGTATTTTCATCAGATCTATTTAACTTGTACAGTGAGAATATTTTGAGGACCCAAGATGTTATGCCAAGATTTGTCATCAGAGGCCACAATCTGAACAACATAAGATACACAGATGACACAGTGTTGATTGCAGACATAGAAATGAAACTGCAGAATCTCCTTCAGAAGATAGCTGAAGAGAGTGACAAGAAGGGACTAGAAATAAACTGCAAGAAAACTGAATGCATGGTCATCAGCAAAACAAAAAAAAAAGCAGCCCAAAGTGCCAATTACAGGCGGGGGATGTTAAAATCAAGCAGGTATGAAAATTTAAATATCTAGGAAGTGTTCTAACTGAAGATGGAAAGTGTGACACAGAAATCCAAAGGCAAATTGGCATTATGAAGGACACGTTCCGGAAGCTGAGTAAAGTATTAAGACGCAGGAAACTTTCACTAGAAACAAAAAAGAGAGTACTTGATTGCTATGTGATGTCAGTTCTTCAATACGACAGTAAATGCTGGACAATATCATCAAAAATGAGGACAAAACTTGAAGCAGCGGAAATGTGGTTGTACAGAAGTATGCTGCAGATATCGTGGCCTGAGCATGCAAGCAACGAAAAGGAAATTAATAGTGAGCATCAGGTAGCGACAACTGAAGTTCCTGGGACATGCAATGAGGAAGGAGGGCTTGGAGAACCTGATACTGACAGGCCAGATAGAAGAAAAAGAGACAGAGGAAGTCAGTGGATAACATATTTGCAGGGCCTGATCAGGCAGATAATGGAATGGGGGTTGCGAGGTGTAACAGGAGCAAACATACTAAGAGCCACCAGGGATAGGGAGACGTGGAAAACCATTATCGCCTACGTCCTGAAGGGATAGGGCACGTAGAAGAAGAGAAGGTATTTCAGATTCCAAATTTTATTCCTCCTTTAACTGATTTTTTTTTTATTGTTGTTGTTTTGTGCCTATGTGCAAAAGGTGTACACAATGTCCAATTCAGTCCTCTTTCATGCTTTCAAACAGAAAATTTTTGACAAACAAAATATCTTCAAATGTTTTTGGAATGTTTGTTTTTGCCACTACTTACCCATTAAATGATCATCTGTAATATCAGATCATGTTCGTTATTGATTTCCTATCTTCAATGATATTACATTTTTTTATTTCTCTTATAAAGTTTGTTTTGATTTATATTTTACTATATTCGCTCGCATGTTGGATCTGTACCTCTTTTTCCTCAAAAAATAAATAATTAATATTAAATTGAAAAATAATTCCAGGATCTGATATAAGAATTTAAATTTATTGGAAACTAATGTTCGTTTTCTATGTGCTGGCCTCTTCAGGACATAAGCAGTCATGGCCTTTCACATCTTCCTATCCCTAGTGTCTCTCAGCATGATTTCTCCTGTTACCCTACTCAAATCCCATTTTGCCATTGACTTGCTAACGCCCCCCCCTGTATATTATGCATTGTTTTCCCCTCTCTCTATTTCTCGCTATTTGACCAGTGAATATCAGATTCTCCAAGCCCTCTTTCCTCATTACATGTCCTGGGAATTTCAGCTGTCTTTTCCTGATGTTAAGTATTAGTTTCCTTTTTGTTTTCTTCCTCTCCAAAACCTCATTGTTGCTCACATGTTCAGTCCATGGTATCCTTAGTATCCTTCTGTAGAATCACATTTTGGTTGCTTCAGTTTTTTTCCTTTGTGATTGATGAGATTGTCTAGCATTCACTGCCTTATTGAAGAACAGGCATCATATAGCAATCAAGTACTCACTTTTTTGTTTCTAGCAAAATTTTTCTGTCTCTCAAGACTCTAATCAGCTTCTGGAATGCATCCTTGGCCATGCCAGTTCACTTTTGAATCTCAGTGTCACATTTCTTGTCTGTTTCCAGGTATTTAAATTTCTGCGTTTGCTTGGTTTTAGTATCTCCTACCAGTATTTGGTATTTTGGACTTTTTTTTTTACTGCTGATCATGTATTCAGTTTTCTTAGAGTTTACAGTATTTACATTATTCAAACTATTGTCCTAATCTTTGTTGACACTTGTACTACGTTTCGGCCTTCTTCAGGTGCTATGAATTTCCAACCAAACCCTTTATTACGACCACTGGGTTATATGAACTCCATTCCTTGCGTAAAGCCTTGAATTAATGTCATGAGTTATCCCCCTACTTGTTCACCACTGCTGTAGCCTGGTATTGAACTCACAATTCTAAGAGTCAAGTCAGGAACTAATCAACATCTTCTTCTATGTACCCTGTCCCTTTAGGACGTAGGCGATCATGGCTTTCCACATTTTCCTATCCCTGGTGGCTCTGAGCACGCCTTCTCCTGTTACACCATGCAATCCTCATTCCGTCATCTACCTGATTAGGTCCTTCAAATATGTTATCCATTGCTTTCCCCTGTCTCCTTTTCCCTCTATATGGCCTGTTAGTATCAGGTTCTGCAGGCCCTCCTTCTTCATTGCGTGACCCAGGAACTTCATCTGTCTCTTTCTGATGCTCAGTATTAATTTCCTTTTCGTTTCCATCATTTCCAAGACCTCAAAATTGCTCACATGCTCGATCCATGATATTTTTCCATCTGAATCTATCCTGCACATTTATAAATCAACCATCCGCCCGTGCATTGAATACTGTTGCCATATCTGGTCGGGTGCCCCTGCTACTCTCCTTGGGATTCTCAACAAGGTACAGCAGAGAGTTTGTAATATGATCGATACCGATTTAGCAGACCGCCTGCAGTCTCTCTCTCACCAGCGTGACGTGGCTTCCCTGTGTCTCTTCTATAAATACTTTCATGGCTTCTGCTCCGATGAACTTAGATCACTGGTGCCCCCAAGGTTCAAATTTGCATGAGATACTAGATTAGCAATGAGATCCCACTCTTTTACAGTGAAACCGATAAAATGCAACCGCAACTTCTACTCCAACAGTTTCTTTTCTCACACTTCCCAACTGTGGAATTCCCTTCCACAAGACTGCTTCCCTGACGGCTACAATCTCCAGGAGTTTAAATGTAAGGTCAATAGACACCTCCTAACAAACTAACTTCCATTCTTTCAAACACTCTTCCCACCCACCCAACTATCTATCACCTCCATTCTGACATTTCCTATATCTAACCACTCTTTCTATTTACCTTCCCCCATGTAGCCCCAAGCGCAATAGTGGCAGTGGAATGCCTTGCTTGGGGTGAAATGATTAAAAAAAAAAAAGAAAAAAAAAATTTCGCAGCATCCTTCTGTAGAACCACATTTCCATTGCTTCAAGTTTTTCCTTCATCTTTGATGATATTGTCCAGCATTTCACTGCCATATTGAAGGACAGACAGCACGTAACAATCCAGTACTCTCTTCCTTGTTTCTAGCGAAATTGTCCTGTTTCTTAATACCTTACTCAACTTCTGGAATGCTTCCTTCACCATGCCAGTTTGTACAAATGACAACAAAGATGAGGACGATAGTTCCAATAATGAAAATAGCGTAAATACGACCTCATCTCATAAATATAGACAAATAGAATGATCTCTTATTAAACGTCGTAAAAATCGCAACAAAGATGAGGACAATAGTCCGAATAATGTAAATACTGTAAATACTATCTCATCTCAGATATATAGACAAAGTTTTTATTTATTTGTAGTCCTTTCTTTCTGCTTTCTTCAGCTACCTTCTGTAGGGGGTTTTGTAGTTTAAAACGCAAACTTGAGGTCTTGATTGATACATATTTATCCAGATACTGTGAACTACCAGTGCACGCTGCAGTAATGGATAGTGATTAAGCCTGAGGAATCAAAGAGCCAAGTTCAAATTCCAGTTGAAATTATTACATTTATTTACATGCTAATACCCTTGGGAAAGGTATGAATCCATCTATTGTACCCCCAGCTATAGGTAAATAGCAGGATAGACTGAGTTCTATGAACTTGGTTGGTAACCAGTCTACCACAGTAAGAATTGACAACCTACTGCGGAAAAATCTCTGGACCTCAGTTATGCAATTAGGGAATGTTTGTGAAGCAGTTAGGGAATGTTTTTGAAGCCCAAAATTCCCAAGAAGCTTCTACTAGGAAGAAACCAGCTCAGCCTACTTAGGGTGAATGCCACTGCAGTCACATAGAGAGAGATCTGATAGAATATGCTCATCCAAATGTCATAGACATAATTATACTTGTAATTAACCTAAAAATTAACTTTGTAAAACCTAAGCAAAGTATTAAGAAATAAGAAAATCTTATTAGAAATAAATAAGTTGTTATTTAATATCAATCTTCATAAATAGCAGTGGATGCTGAACAATTTCTTCCCAGATTAAAAAAATGACTTCAAGCAACAAAAAAGTTGTTCTATAGAAAGATATTGAGAATACCATAGACTAGACATCTGAGTAACAAGGAAGTTTTATGGAAAATGGAAACTAAAAGGACATTTATACTTAAAATCAGAAACAGTTGAAATTCCTAGGATACATAATGAAGAAAGAAGGCTTGGTGGATTTGACACTCACAGGACATAGTGAAAGCAAGAGAGACACCTATATAATCTAATAAGCTTACAACTAATTTAACAATGGATGGTAGAGCAGAGAGTGAGGCGGTTTGTGAAATGACAAACCTTACTAAGAGATCTAAAGATTGGGAAGTCGTAGTCAGGTATTGAACTCACAATTCTTTAGGTCAAGTCACTGGAACCAACCATTGCCTATATCCACTGAGCCGTGTGTTCTCAAGACTACAGCAGTGGTGAACAAATAACTTAGAGAGTTAAGTTTAGGAGAAATAACGACATGACATCTAGAAGTGGTAACACACATAGAATGAGAATGATGTACTCCAGTGATTAAAATAAAGGGTTTGATTTGAAATTCTTAGTACCTGAAGAAGGCCAGAAACAAGAATCGAAGTAATGCAAACATGGCAATAAAGATGAGGACAACAATCTAAACAATGTAAATAATGTTCATGTTTTTTCTTCATTCTTTGATGTCTCCTTCTTTTTCACTTATTTTTAAATTAATTTATCAATTTCCTCATCACATTCATCATCCTTCAGAAATTCTTCAGGATGTGGGCAGTTATGGCTCTCTACAACTTCCTAACTTTTGGAGCACCAAGCATTATTTGTAACCTTACTATCTTTCCAAATCCTTGTTCTGTCATCCATTTACAAACAAAAAAAGAAGACATAACTGTTAAGTAATATTGGAGAACCTTGTGTATAGTATTGAACACTAGACAGTCTCTTTACAGGGGAAGAAGTGACTTGAAGCAAGAGAAATGTGGTTTTACAGGACTATGCTGAGATTGGCATGAGACAGAACACACACACAAATAAAGAATACAATTCATAGAAGAAAAATTTTTAACCTTTTTTTATCTTTTTTAGTCTGAAGTGTTTAAACAGATGATCAAAACTGCAACACTAGGATCCAAACCCACATTGAAATAGCAAAAGTAACATTTCAAAAACTAATCAAAGTATTAAGAGACAGAAAAATTCCTCAAAAATAAAGCTAAAAGTGCAGAACTTCTGCCCAATGTCAATCTTCACATGGATGAAAAAAAAAAAACTTGAGACAACAGAAATGTAGTTCTACAGAATGAAACCAAAACAAATTCACTGCAAATTTATTTTTGGCAGTGAGGTGATCTTTCTTAATGGAGTCTAAGCTCTGATTATCTGCAAAAAGAAGAGCCCAACATGTGAATTACAAATTGGAAATGCCATTTTAATATCTATGAAGTATTTTAACAAAGATGGGAAGAGTTACACCAAAATTAGAAGGCACATTGAGATAGCAGAGGATGCCTTCAAAATGTTAAGCAAAGTATTAAGAAACAGGAAAATCTTGTTAGGAACTAAAAAAAAATAATAAATTATGTTATATTGGTCCTCCTATATGGCATTGAATTGTGGACAATCTCCTCACAGGTGAAGAGGAAACTTGAAGCAACAGAAATGTGGTTCTACAGAAGGATGATGAGGATACCACTGACTGATAATGTGAGCAACACCAATGTTTTTAGTGAAAATGAAAACAAAATGGACAAATATACTTAACATCAGAAAGGGCTAAAATTTCTCAGATCTATAACGAGGAAAGAGGGCTTTGACAGATTAAAGGTAAGAGAGACAGAGGAAATCAACCTACCGAGCAAGCTTGTGTAAATGCATAGTATAAAACAGAGATAGCAAAAAGACAAAATTTGTTAAGAGCTATGAGGAAAAAAATTTGAGAAGAGCCATGATTGTTAAATTTTGAAAGAACATGGCACATAGTAGAAGATTAGTTAGGTTACTCAATATTTTTTCTTGTACATCTCGATTTTACTGTCTTGTGAGTGTTAAATATTCCAAGCACTCTTTCCTCTTTCCCAGAAATTTCAGTTGTTTCTTTCTGATGTTAAGTACAAGTGTTACTTTTCTTTGCATTTTTCTTAAAACTTACACTTTGCTCACATGCTCTGTCTGATATTCTCAGTATTCTCCTATAGATACACATCTGACTTGCCTCCAAAAGCTTACAGTCACATCACAATGAAACACTAGTTTCTGTATGATCACTGAAGTTAAGAAACAATGAGTCTGATCAGTAGTTAGATGGGTGACTGCTTGCGAATACTAACTGATGTAAGCTTGAATGTGAGGGTCACTTTTTCACTGGCGCAATGTGGCTTTTCTGTGTCTCTTCTACAAATACTTTCATGGCTTCTGCTCCGATGAACTTAGCTCACTTGTGCCCCCTATATATGAATTTCCATAAGATTGCAACTAGGCCCCACCCTTTTAGTGTGAAACCAATAAAATGTAAACGCAAATTCTACTCCAATAGCTTCTTTTCTCACACTTCCTGCCTGTGGAATTTCCTTCCATTGACTTGCTTCCCTGACAGATACAATCTCCAAGAATTTAAATGTAAAATCAGTAGTCATCTCCTATCTCACTAACCTGCATTCTCTCTCTCATGCTCCTTTCTTCATCTACTCCACTCTCATCAGTAGTCTCATCCTTCTCTTACCCACTTCCTGACACCCCCTAAAACCTTTCACTCTTTCTCATTTCCTCCTATGTAACCCCCTGGGCACCGGTGGCAGTAAAATGCCTTGCTTAAGGCAATATGAAAATTTTTAAAAAAATTGTTTCATCCCAAGCAAGGCAGTACCGCCACTGATTCTCAGGGGGCTACATAAGAGTAAATGTTTAGACAGGAGGAGAGTGAAGAGAAAGACAAACCAGTAACAGGGAGTGTCAATGAAAGATCAAGAGAAGGATGTGAACACAGGTGTGAAGACAGTTGCAAAGGTAGAGAGAAAGGAAAAGGACAAGATACATGATGTAGAAAGGACTGGAGTCAAGTGGATAAGCGATGGGTATTGACATTGCATTTAAATTATTGGCAGTTGTAGCCATCAGGAAAGCAAGTATATAGAAGGGAGTTCCACAGGCGGGAAGTGCAAGAGAAAAAATCTGATGGAGTAGAATTGTCAGCTGCATTTGGTTGATCTGACTGTAAATGGGTAGGAGTTTGTTGCTAGTCTGGTTGCACGAGTGGATAATGGCACAAAATTGTTAATCAAAGATCAAAGTTCCAATTACTGTTTTGTTTCATTGTATTTATTTATGCACAAATAGCCTTGGAAAAGGTATAAATCCATCTCTTCTCCCTCCCAATGCCAGCCATGGGTTAATTAGTAAGACTTGTATTGTTAAACTATTCTTCTTTTATGTGTCGTGTGCCTTCAGGACTTAATGTTGTGGAGTAGTTTTTGCGCTGAAAGTTATAATCGTGCTATGTCGGTTGCTGATTGACTTAACGCACCCAAAATATTAGGAACTTGGTAATCTTCCACTGTAAGCTGACTCCTTAGTATTCAAGTAACTGCTGGCTAATATCAACTGCCTTAGTCCAACTATGTCCAAACTGGAAGTAACTAATAGTTCTACTGAACTCCAATAGAACTCTAAAGAACTCTCTAGAACATTCCAAGAACTCCTGTTAACTTCCTTTTAACTCTTATTAATATAGGAGGGAGAGTCTATTATCTGAGGAATAGGTGTGTTTCCCCATAACACCTAGGCAATCATGACCTTGTCGCTCTTAATATCGCATATTATCCCACTCAATCCCCATGCCATCATCCATCTGCTCCATCAAGTATATTATACATTGCTATTACTTGTCTCTCTTTTCATCTATCCATCCTGTGAGCATCAGGTTCTCCAAGCCCTCCTTCCTCATTATATGTCCCAAAAACTTCAGCTTGCTAAACCAGGATTATCTCAAGAATAAATTGTTAGAGTATAAAAATATTTTCTGTTTTTAAATAACCTGCAAAGCATTAATAATCCACAGAAACTGAATCAATCAATCTGCTTCAGTCTTTCCTTAATCTAAGAAATTATCCAGAATTCACTGTCATATTATTTCTGTTCTTCTTTTATGTGCCCTGTCCTTTCAGGAGGTAGCCAATCATGGCTTTCCACATCTCCCTATCTCTGGTGGCCCTTAGCACACTTTCTTCTGTTTCACCATGTAACCCTTGTTCCATCATCCACCTGATGAGGTCCTTCAAATATGTTATCTGCTGCTTTCCTCTGTCTCTTTTGCCCTCTATCTGGCCTGTTAGTATCAGTTTCTCCAAGCCCTCCTTCCTCATTGCATGTCCCAGGAACTTTAGCTGTCTCTTCCTGATGCTCAGTATTAATTTCCTTTTAGTTTCCATCATTTCTAGGACCTCATCATTGCTCACATGCTCGATCCATGATATCTGCAACATCTTTCTGTAGAACTACATTTCAGCTGCTTCAAGTTTTTCCTTCATCTTTGATGATATTGTCCAGCATTCTCTGCCATATTGAAGAACCGACATCTCATAGCAATCCAGTACTCTCTTCTTCCATGGTATCCTCAGCATCCTTCTGTAGAACCACATTTCTATTGCTTCAAGCCTCTACTTCATCTCTGAAAAGATCATCTAACATTCACGGTCATATAGAAGGACAGATATCGCATAGCAGTCTGACACGCTTTTCTTTGTTTCTAATTAGAGCTTCCTGGTTAGCTTTTGAAATGTGCCCTTTGCCATGCCAGTGCATCTTCAAATCTCAGTGTTGCACTTTTCATCCTCTGTGAGAACACTTCCCAGTTATTTAAATTTCTTTATTTTGCTTTCCCCATTCCATAGATAGCATTATGGAGCCATAGTAGATATTATAAGTTTAAATTCATACGATATAATGTCTAGTACTAAGTACTTCTGTTTTATAGGGTTTCGCATTATGATGGAGGTTAGCCACATTTAGACCAGTTTGTATTAAATTTTACAATGGGGAGTGACAAGTATTTTGGCAATTTGTTTCCTTTAAATGTGAGGGTTAAAATTAACAGGAGCAAAATAATCATCCATTCCCCCCCTCAACATTTTTTCTTCAATGTGATAATCATATCAATTTTTAGTGTATTATCTACTCTGTTAAAAGGCTCCTCGCATATCTTAGTGCTCTGTGAAACTACCGTATTTGCCAGGCAAGTGAATTCTGATATTTTAAAAAAAAAAAGAAAAAGCACCAAATTTTATTCTGTGTCCAATACAGCAGTATCATGTACGAAAGGAACATGAAAACCACAGAAAATATGAAGTTCACCAGGAATCAGTACACATAGGGTGCTTAGCTATGAAACTAAGACTTTTGGAAGGAAAAAAAATTCCCTAGGGAAAAAGCAATTCATGGAATTTCACAATATTTTGCTTCTTGTTATAAAAATACCAGATTTTACAGAAATATTTTCTTTGGTATATTGCTGTTTGAATTGGGTGCTTTGGTCGATATACAAGCAATAGAGTTTTCTGTTCTGCTAGTATAGTATGGGACGTCACCTATCAACAAGTACCACATATCTGTTTTTTGCCTATTATCGTGCATACCAGTGTTCACAGATACAAGTAGCTATTATGAATTTACTGTTTGTGCATGACAAAATGTACTAAAATTATTCTTTACTAGATAATGTTCTGGTAAGGAAACTTATACTTAATATCAGGAAAAGATAGCTGAAGTTTCTGTAATATGTAATAAGGAAAGATGGCCTAGAGAAGATGAGACTTACAGGACATATATAGGGAAGGAGAGGCAAGAAAAAGCAATGTCTGACATACCTGAGGAACTTGATTAGATGGATAGTGGAGTGGGGTTTGAGCAGGATAACAGGATAAGGTCTGTTAAGAGCTACAAGAGACAAAGAGATGTGGACGGCTATGATCCTCTATGTCCTGAAGTGACGTGGCACATAGAAAAAGAAAAACAAGAAGAATTAAACCTTACTTCAATTCTACTAAATAAAAGTATCAGTAGTATAATTTATGCCAGTACACAAAGTGTTCCTTCATGGTTAATGAGATATCACTTAAAGATAAGGTTATAATTTTGATTTTTCTACTTGTAATGTGTGCATTTTTTACCCCTAAATGTCCCAGGCCAAAATCTGGATGTGTTCAATAGACTGGCAATTTTGATCAGTAAAATTCTGATATCACGATTTGGCTATCTTTCTTTTTATTAAAAAGATCCCAAAGTACATATATGTAGTTTTAGTATCTATGTTTCATAGTAACTATGAAATAGTATCTATAGTTAGTATCTATATGTTGTAACCCTAAAAGGTTATTGCGAAAGTAATCACCAAAATGGAGGTTGGGAATAATAGTATATCAATAAATACAAGACTCACATGCTGCATGAAGTAGATACACTCCTAGTCAGTATAATTACGCTACTCTCCTCTCTAATAGTGTCCACATATTTAAGAGGATAGGAACATGCCATTACTGTATATAGATAGGTATCAGTCAGTTAAGTTCCATAAATGATACACGCTTTAGGTATCATGAAAGAGACATGACTGACTAGGCAGAAGGTTATCCTACCTTTAGGTTGCCATTGCTTTCTGCGGTAGATTGGTTGCCAGCCAAGGCTATAGAACCCAATCTGTTTTATTATTTAATTCATAAATGGAGGGAATAGATGGTCTAATATCTTTCCTAAGGGTATTTGTGTGTAAGTGAATGCAATGAATTCAACTGGAATTCAAACTCAGCTCCCTGATTTGCCATTCCGAGCCAATATCCACAATACTACCACACTATATTTCATGGATGGCTAATTCTGGGAAACTATGTACAAGTATTGATAACAGTTCACTACTCTTTTTTGTTTCTGACAGTGTTTACATGTTTCTTAATATTAGTTGTTACCATTTTCTTTTTCGAGATTCTTTTTTGTTTCTACTTCACCTGCAGTTATTTCTTCTTCTGTTCAAGCAGTCCTGGGCATGACGGTAAACTGCATCCGGCAGCAAGGCCTCTAATTGGGAGGTTGTGAGGAGCATGGAACCACCTCTTAATTGCTGTTGTTCCCAGGTCCACCCTGACCCACAGTGGTCGCACCTGTTAGGTTCCCAG
Organism: Ascarosepion bandense; assembly: GCA_037127315.1. Taxonomy (NCBI): domain Eukaryota; kingdom Metazoa; phylum Mollusca; class Cephalopoda; order Sepiida; family Sepiidae; genus Ascarosepion; species Ascarosepion bandense. The sequence continues at coordinate 1,994,280 of JBBBDQ010001538.1, forward strand.
CTATGGGTAAATAGTTAACCCCCAAACTGGGGTCAAAACACTATGAAAGTATCAAAATACACTTTTATAGAAATATATATACATAAAAATAGACTTTTATAGAAAAATATGCATTTCTGAAGAAAAAATTATAGCCACAACACATTTTTGAAGGAAAAAAATTTTCAACAAAACATTTTTGAACACAAAACTAGAATACATTTCCAGTTTTCTAAAATAAAAAAGAATAAAAACAAAATTTTCGTTAAAATCTGACTGAATCAACCTTCTCACAATAACCAAACATTAAAATAATACCTTGAAACCCCACCTTTTCGGCATAAAATAACCCACAGAGGTGTTGATATGCCGTAAAGCAAAACTCACTCACTCACTCTTTTCAAGCAGTGCTCTTTACATAGCTCTCCATAACATCTAATTCAAATTTATGTTACTCTCTCTCTCTTCCACTGCTATAGCTGCCATCCATTTACACCAGCTCATTATTCATCATTTAGCTCTGTCTTGCTTTCAATATGTACTGTGAGTTTCAAATTCTCCAGGCCCTCTTTTCTTTTTATATGCCCTAGAAATTTACACTCTTTTTCTGATAGTAAAGATAAGTATCATTTTGTTGCCATTTTCCTTACAACTTTCTCATTGCTCACAAGTTTGGTCCTTGATATTCTGAACAACTTTCTGTATAACTGCATCCCTGTTGCTTCAAGTTTCATCTTCATCTGTGAAAAAAACGCTAGCATTTACTACCATATTAGAAGCTAGCTATTACATAGCAGTTCAATACACTTTGTGACTAACAAAAAAATCCTAGCTCTTAATGCTTTGTTTAACCAGTTGAAGGTTTCTTTTAGTAGTCCAATGTGTCTTAATAACAGTACTAACATTGTGAAATGCAAAAAATTTCAAATACCATAACGTGTTGGAAGCTTTCTATTAAAATACTAGCTTTGGACTTCACGGTATATATGCTTTATAAAATTTAACAGTAAAATAATATTTTCAAAAGAGAACTAAACAACATGTTCAGCACACTTTTCCATGCAACCAAATTGCAATTTGTTGTTTTTCTCTCTCTGACCTGTGAGTTTCAAATTTTCCAAGCATTCTTTCCTCATTATGTGTCCCAGAAATTTCAGTTGATTCATTCTGATTAAATGTCTATTTTGTTTAAATTTTCCTTTAAATTTTCTTCATATGTTCAGTCAATGGTACTTTCAGTATCGGTCTATAGAATCACGTCTCTATCGCTTCAAATTTCATTTTCATCTTTGAGGAATTGTCTGCATTCACTGCCATATCAGGCATTAGTTACTACATAGCAGTTCGGCACAGTTTTCCTTGTTACCAATAAAATTTTCCTATCACTTAGTACTATGTTTATAACTTTATAGTCATTCTTTGGTAATCCAGTTCTACTATATAATTTCTGTTAGGGTTTGAACCTGTGTCTCTTTGGGAAAAATGTCATTATATTTGACGTGCATTGATCGCTCGACCATGTAGAACCTTCTCGATACTATTAACGCTCTGTCCTCATCTAGATATCGAGCACTTAATGAAGAAAAATCTGCTCGCTTAAAATGCCTTTCTACCAGTACACTACTGAAAAAATAGCAATTGTGACACCCAGCATCATTACAATTTAACACTTTATATATGTATATATAGTGTTAATATATAAGCCAACCTTCCCTGAAGATCTGGTTAGGTGAAACCTTGGTAGGTTTGTTGGCTCTTTAGGTTATTTAATTTTTCTGCTCTGCTTACATATTGAACGGTTTTTGGTTATAGATTACTCGTCTCAGGTTTTTTCTTTGGGCTACGTACTTTGACTGATGTTCACATGCTTAGCTCTTTCTTTTTTTACAACCATTTTTTCCTTCCACATATATACTCGAAGGGTTTTTTGAAATGAGTATAGTGATAAGTTTACATTTATATATATATATATATATATATATATATATAATCATATTGCCCCAAGCAAGACATATATTTGTCACTGTTTTGCAGTGGGTTACATAGGAAAATTATGAGAAAGAGTGACAGGTTATAGGGGGTGTCAGGAAATGGGTAAGAGAAGGATGACAATATTGATGAGAGTCGAGTGGACGGAGAAAGGAGCATGAGAGATGCAGGTTAGTGAGATAGGAGATGACTATTGACTTTACATTTAAATTCTTGGAAATTGTAGTTGTCGGGAAAGCGAGTAAACAGAAGGGAATCCCAAATTCCAAGAAGTGTCAGAAATATCGTATGGCGCAAAAGTTTTTTGCCATTTTAAACTATTGCAAATTTCTAGTATTTGCAGTCCTATAAGTAGATGTTTTTATTGTATTGTCTATAAAAATGTCTGAATTTTGGCCATATTGGGGTTGTTTTCACATGTAATTATCACATCATTTAGCAAGGGGTCTTACTTTGTGAGGAAGATGTGAGGTGATACAGTTATTCATATCATCATCATCATTTAATGTTCTTTTCCATGATAGCATGAGTTGGACAGATTTTCTTGATGGTTTTTGTCCAGGTCTCTTGCTTTTGTGTAAAGCCTGGCCATAATCTCAACTCCTTGAAATTGTTATTGATAAGCTTGGTCCATGTTATGTCATGAGTAAGAATAAATAACTCAACAACAGGAATAGGTCAATTGTTGTATTCCGTGAAAATAGTATTTACAAAGGTTATTAGTATCCAATACAAGAATAAAGGTTAATTGTCCCAACCGTCATAAGACATAGTATGAGCAATGGGTACTTCCGGGTCGTCACTGGAAGTCTACGACTGACTTGTCGATCGGCTGCTCGGCACACTCTCCTACGTAGATGCCACCATTACTTTACATAGTAATGGAATAGTCCATTGTAGCCGAATAGGCGTGGACGTCCCAACAGTCCATGTTTTACATCGTCTACCTATCCCTCTTTGGCCATCAACCTCAATAAACCTACAATTGTTGACTGGGTTTTCTGTGTCCATTCTCTCACCATGCCTAAACCATCTAAGTCTTGCTTGATGCATAGCATCTGTTATATTGGCAATCAGTTAAGTGCCATACGAGCTGCACGCTTGGGTGATCATATCTCGAAAGAGACATGACTGACTGGACAGAAGATTATCTTGCATTAGGTTGCCATTACTTTCTGCAGTAGATCGGTTGCCAGCCAAGGCTATAGAACCCAATCTGTCCTGTTATTTAACCCATAACTGGAGGGAAAATGATGGATTGATACCTTTATTAAGGGTATTTGCGCGTAAGTGAATGCAGGGAAATCAACTGGAATTCAAACTCAGCTCCCTGATTTTCCGTTCCAAGCCGATATATATATATATATCCACTACACCACAACGCATACGCAGCCTATTTCTTAACTCTTCTGATGGCTTTCTATCTCTAAGACTGACATTACACATCCACTGTACCATTTGCATGTCGAGTTGAACAATTCTGCTAATATCAATTTTTTTTAAGTGGCCAGCTTTCACTACTGTATAGCATAACACTTTTAATGCAAGCTGTATACAGCTTTCCTTTCATCTAATGTAAAAATGCTTGAGATGTTAGAAGAGGCAAAAGTACCTGATCTTACACAAGATATTGAACTTGCATCTGCACCTTCACCTGTCACCAAAATAGCAAAACTGATCAAAATCTCCTACTCCACATTATCACGGTCAACCAATTTGTCTTCATTTACAAGTGGTGACTTCGGGAAAGCCCTGCATTTGAAATTCACCACATTGACTAATCTATCATTCAGTCCATGACATTGCTTATGCACCCACTGAGTACAATGATTGCAAAAAAATAACGTTTTACCAACACCATTATAACAAACTCTCTATGGGTGCTTTACTAGGGTGAAAGTTGGACATTGGTTTACGTCGCAAATCATCACCCGAGTCTTAGCCAAATTCACCTCAAACCCTTTACTTGCCATATTATTTTTTCCATGTGGCAAACCTAGGACCTAATTCTTCCAAACTTCCTGTGATAATTACTAAATCATCAGCATGCAATATCTTCCAAGGTAGATTGTTTCTACATTCTTGTGAAAGGGCTTCAAGAACAATAATGAGAAGCAAAGGGCTCAAAACAGTATTCTATTAAAATCATAGCTCTAAACCTGGTAATATATCTGGTAATATATCCGGGTCCACCCTGACCCGGAGTGGTAGCACCTGTTAGGGTCCCAGCAATGGGCAAATAGTTAACCCCCAAACTGGGGTCAAAACACTATGAAAGTATAAAAATATGCTTTTATAGGAAAATATACATAAAAATAGAATTTGATAGAAAAATATACATTTTTGAAGAAAAAATTATTACCATAACACATTTTTGAAGGAAAAAGTTTTCAGCAAAACATTTTTGAATACAAAACTAGAAGACATTTTCAGTTTTCTAAAATAAAAAAAATAAATACAAAAAATTTTCATCAAAATCAACCTTCTCACTATAACTGAACATTTTAAAAAAACCACCTTAAAATCCCACCTTTTTGGCATTAAATAACCCACTGAGGTTGATATGCCGTTAAACAAAACTCACACTAAAACTCGATTGTACATTGTTCGTCACTTTCCTAATGAAAACCAAACAACATGTTGACAAGCAGAAGAGATAAATAATTATACTTAATAATTATAATTTTAAAAAAATGAATTTAATTATTCTTGTTACCATTAACAAGCAAATCAACATTTAATGAATCGGCACAAAAAGAAACTTTTCAAAGCTTCCATTTTGCAAGCCAGCAACAAGTGATAAAGTACTTAAAACAAAACTGATTTTCGCATCGGTTTTGATTAAGTATTCTTATGTTAAGAAGCTTAAAATTAATTACCAAAGAAAGAAAAAAGTCATTAGGAAAAGGGCGTGTTTTTATTCTTTCGTATAAATTATACATAACACCACCTTCTTGAATTTCAGACATAAAGCCTTTATATTTTGATTTACACATTTGTACATTCAGTTCTCTGGATATATTTTATACACACACAAATACAACATGACAAAGATACATGATATAAATACATACATACACACACACACACACACACACACACACAAATACACACATATCTGTATATATTTTATTTATTATTTAAATACAAATACTAGAAAGTAGACACATACACACAGAGAGATATACGTACATACATATATATATATACATATATGTCTATGTGGGCAGATCAATAAGTTTATAGCCTGACATGGCTATAAGATAAATTTTGATCTGGAAGGTTTTTACCAGATAATGTTTGATCTATGTTATCAGCATTCATCATATAATTAAGTGCATTGGCAAGGAAAGAGATTATGTTGAAAAATAAACATATATACAGATAAAATGCTTTTTTTAGCATTAGGCTACAGACTTCTTGATGTACTTTTGCACACAAATAAATATAAATGTATATATGTAGCCAAATGTACATAAGTGTATATATGTACCCATATACGCACATATAGCTATGTAAGCATAGAAATGTGCATATATATATATATATATATATATATATATATATGTGTGTGTGTGTGTGTATGCCCAATCAGTGGAACTTTATAAAGTACATTATCTTAAGTTAAAACATCACCAAAACAAATATTTAATCAAACAGAGTGAAGTGTTTTGCATTTTTAGTTCATTGCTATTTTATTTATTCATTTATTATGGATATTTGTTTATTTTGTTTTTGTTTTTTCCTTTTCGGCTACCGTCTTCCAAAACTTATCAACTAGGCTTACTATTAATCACTATTTCTTTTTTTTTTCTTCTTTGGAATTGTTTCGAAATCAGAAAAGATAATTCACTCTATTTTTGGTGCGGCCTCTGGAATTACAATTAACTTTTCAGATACAATTTCACTTACATCTTTTGTCTTTTACATCTTTTGTCTTTTACATCTTTTGTCTTTTTACAAAAAAAGACATAAAAATTTAATGTAGTCTGCATCTTTTATTTGAATTGTGTTAAAACATTGAAAAGGGTTAGAATTATGAAATGGTTAAGATACTTAATTATTATTAATTATTGATTAATATTATAATATTACTTTCTCCTTGGTGTATATGTTACACCATGTAATGACATTCTCATCCCTTACACTAAAATATGTTTAGCATTTAAACAGATTGTTATTATGAAATGGACAAAATATTTAATTATTATTACTGATTAATATTATAATATTACTTTCTCCTTGGTGTATATGTTGCACCATGTAATGACATTCTCATCCCTTACAGTAAAATATGTTTAGCATTTAAACAGATTGTTATTATGAAATGGACAAAATATTTAATTATTATTACTGATTAATATTATAATATTACTTTCTCCTTGGTGTATATGTTACACCATGTAATGACATTCTCATCCCTTACAGTAAAATATGTTTAGCATTTAAACAGATTGTTATTATGAAATGGACAAAATATTTAATTATTATTACTGATTAATATTATAATATTACTTTCTCCTTAGTGTTGGTTCTGGGTATGACCGTAAACTCCATCCGACAGCAAGGCCTCTAATTATGAGGTTGAGCATGGAACTACCTCTTAATTGCTGTTGTTCCCAGGTCTACCCTGACCCAGAGTGGTAGCATCTGTTAGGGTCCCAGCTATGGGTAAATAGTTAACCCTGAAATCGAGGTCAAAATGCTATGAAAAAATTTACCAACAAAACTTTTTTCAATTAGAAATATTACCAGCAAAACATTTTTTAATGAAAAATATTACCAACAAAACGTTTTTGAAGGAAAAATGTTCTCCCAACAATAATATGTGAAGGAAAAAAATATTACCAGCAATACATCTGACTCTCAACGAAACCCATTTACAAAGAAAGTATATTCTATTCATACAAATTTATAGTAAAACTGTTGTTGGCATTAAATGACCCATTGAGGTGTTGATATGCCGTGATACTATGTAATGACATTCTCATCCCTTACTCTGAATTATGTTTAGCATTTAAACTGATTGTTTTTATGAAATGAACAAAACACTTAATTATTATTAAAAGACACATTATGGTTTTTTATTTGTTTTTTTCACAGTTTATTAAATCTGTGCAGGAATTTTAAAATCAGAAAATATTTTTAGATTGTAAAATATCTTTCTTTTTTGCAGGGAAAGAAAATGATTTACTAATAAAATTTTTTTTACTAATTGACTCACAGCTGGGGGCCAGGAGGAGAAAAGATCAACTCATACTTTTCCCAAATATAGTTGGATATAAGTATATTTAACATACTCAACTAAAACGGAAAATCAGCTCACCAATTTCCAATACTGAGCCATTATTCATTGCACCACCTGCACATTCAAGCACCTAATATTCTCAAGTGATCACCTATGTAGGTATTGATTAGTCTTGATGTTGCTTTACTTAGGTGATCTTTTGAGAATCAGTGTTCAAATGTCTATGAGACAATATCATCGTATAATTTTGATTGTTCCTTAGTTAGCATATGTGTTGAGCCATGTAAAATTATGCCTGCCTGTTCAAAATTAAATGTTCAAAATTAAAACCAGTTTGTATTATGAAATTGTGAAAATACTAAATCTTTAAGCCATGGGGTGTTTTGAAGCTGTATATATGTGTTTTTGAAAGGGAAAGAAAGGGAAGATAGAGAAAGTGATAATGCTCTTACGTGTTTTTGAAAGGGAAAGAAAAGGAAGATAGAGGAAGTGATAATGCTCTTATGTGTTTTAGAAAGGGAAGATAGAGAAAGTGATAATGCTCTTATGTGTTTTTGAAAGGGAAAGAAAGGGAAGATAGAGAAAGTGATAATGCTCTTACGTGTTTTTGAAAGGGAAAGAAAAGGAAGATAGAGGAAGTGATAATGCTCTTATGTGTTTTAGAAAGGGAAGATAGAGAAAGTGATAATGCTCTTATGTGTTTTTGAAAGGGAAAGAAAAGGAAGATAGAGGAAGTGATAATGCTCTTATGCGTTTTAGAAAGGGAAGATAGAGAAAGTGATAATGCTCTTATGTGTTTTTGAAAGGGAAGATAGAGAAAGTGATAATGCACTTATGTGTTTTTGAAAGGGAAAGAAAGATAAGATCGAGGAAGTGATAATGCTCTTATGTGTTTTTGAAAGGGAAAGAAAGGGAAGATAGAGGAAGTGATAATGCTCTCATGTGTTTAATGACTGCTTTTGTGAAAGGGATACAGTAATATGAAATATTCCAGTCTGAAATGATTAAGTTTAGTTATAAAAATTAGCAAAACCATGGAATTTCCACAGGTTTCTTTCTACATCATTAACGAAAATAGATGTTGTAAAAAAAACTATTTGATTGTTGAGGCATTAAAACAGGGTATTTTTCATTTTTACTACATATCTCATGTAAATGACCCAATGCAAATAATTAAATAAAGTGTTTCAATTTTACATCAGCAGTAAAATGCTGAATTTGCATGTGCACCCTCAATGTCATTGTCTTCATTAGGAAAAGAAAATACTGTAGAGTTTCTGTAGCTTTCTTGCAATTTTTCTTAGTAATTAAAAATATTATTTCTGATCCATTCAGTAAATTTAAGCTAATTGAAAGTCAGCAATGACAATGGCTTTTTGAGATGAATTTTTCTTCTATGTGCCATGTTTTTTCAGGATGTAGGCAATCATGGCTTTCAACATCACACTTTCCCTGGTGGCTCTTAGCATGCCTTCTCTTACCCCATATAATCATTGTTCCATCATTCACCTGATTAGGTCCTTCAAATATGTTATCCACTGCTTTCCCCTGTCTCTTTTTCCTTCTATCTGGCCTGTTAGTATCAGGTTCTCCAAGCCCTCCTTTCTCATTGCGTGTCCTAGGAACTTTAATTATCTCTTCCCAATGCTCACTATTAATTTCCTTTTCATTTCCATCATTTCCAAAACCTCATCATTGCTCACATGCTCGATCCATGATATCCGCAGCATCCTTCTGTTGAACCACATTTCAGTTGCTTCAAGTTTTTCCTTCATCTTTGATGATATTGTCCAACATTCACTGCCATATTGAAGAACCAACATCACATAGCAATTCAGTACTCAGTTCTTTGTTTCTAGCAAAATTGTCCTGTTTCTTAATCCTTTACTCAACTTCTGGAATGCCTCTTTCGCCATGCCAATTTCCCTTCGGATCTCAGTGTCACACTTTCTGTCTTCTGTTATAACACTTCCCAGGTATTTAAATATTTGTACCTGCTTCATTTTAGTGTCCCTCACCTGTATTTAGAATTTTGGGCTGCTCTTTTTGCTGATGACCATGCATTTGGTTTTCTTGCAGTTTATTTGTAGTCCTTTTTTGTCACTCTCTTCAGCTACCTTCTGTAGGATGTCTTGTAATTTCCTTTCTCTGTCTGCTATCATCACTGTATCATCTGCGTACCTTAGGTTGTTTAAATTGTGGCCTCCAATGTTGAATCCAGGCATAACTTCTAGGGTCCTCAAAATATTCTCACTGTACAAGTTGAACAGATCCAGTGGAAGACACATCCTTTTCTTACACCCCTTTCTATCTTTGTATATCTGCTGAATTTATTACCTGTCCATCTGCAAGCGGTTTGCTGCCAGTAAAGATTCTTGATTGCTCTAAAATCTTTCCCAAATATGTCAAGGCTGCCAAGCATCTCCATCATTTCTTTGTGACGTATTTTGTCAAACGTCTTTGCATAATAAAGCACATGTATGAGTCCTTTATTTGTATTGCCCTTTCAGAGAGCATCCTAATAATGGCATTCTTTGTTCCAGTGTCTTTGATGAAACCACACTGTTCTTGTCTTATCTCTGGCCTAATTCTGTTTCTCACTCTTTTTGTCAGGATTTGGATGACCAGTTTTGTTATATGGCTCATTAAACTGATGGTTCTGTGGAGTTTGCACTCATTTGCTCCTGGCTTCTTAGGCAGTGCCATATAGATCAGCTTGCTGAGGTAATCTGGTGTTGCCCCACTATTATAAATTTCATTTATAATTTCTGTAATTTTCTCTCTACTAAATTCTTCCAGGGCTATCAGCAGCTCTATGACTATGCTGTCTAGTCCAGCTGTTTTGTTTCTATTCAGTTTGGCTATTGCAGATGCCACTTCTGACATTAATATTTCCGGTCTGTCCTCATCTTTGCGTATTATTGGTTGCTCTCTCTTATCTTGGAAAAGATCTTTTATATATTCTTCCAATTGTTGGAGTATTTCCTCTTTCTCCAATGTGAATGATCTATCTTTGGATTTTTGTTGTAAAAAACTATTTGATTGTTGAGGCATTAAAACAATGTTTTTTTTTCATTTTTGCAACTATCTTATGTAAATGACCCAAAGCAAATAGTAAAATAAAGTGTTTCAAGTTTACATCAGCAGTAAAACGCTGAATTTGCATGTGCACTTCAATGTCATTGTCTTCATTAGAAAAAGAAAATACTGTGGAATTTCTGCAGATTTCTTTGTAATTAAAAATATTATTTCTGATTCATTCAGTAAATTTGAGTTAATTGAAAGTCAGCAATGAAAATGGCTTTCTGAGAAGAATTCACTTCATGATAAAACAAAAATACATTTTATCAAAAAGAATAACATAAATATTGATCATGCAGAGTTTAAAATTTATTTATTTATTTCAATATTTGAACAAATAATCATCCTGCAATTCCATTGATTATGGAAATAAAAATTAAAAATTAAGAAAATCAATTTCACTTGTTTATTAATCTTATATTTATTACTTAAAAATCATGTGTTTTACAATTAGTATATATACATATATACACACATATATATATATATATATATGTGTGTGTATATATATATATATATATATATATATATACACACTAATATTTCAGAGTTAGAATTGCCGACTGACGCCAATTCAGTCGGGTTTCAATCCTGAGTAAAAGCAAATCAGCTGTCTAACCATACTGATGAGCTGTGATACAGTGAAACAGATCTGTCTGCGGATGACTATTTACACTCTCACACCCTGATTGAGCCCTCTGGAAGAATGGTAGACTTTGAAAAACAGTAGCTACTCTAGCATCTACGCATCGTTCATTCAGCAATGAATTAGAACACGCTCAGCTATTGGGCATGTATAATGATAATATACACGCTAAAAAGTCTGCCTCCTTCTACCGAGCACCCGTAGCTCAGAGGTAGAATCGCCGAGTGATGTCAATACGGTTGGGTTTCAGTTTTGAGTAAAAAGCAATCGGTTATCTAACCGTACTGATGAGCTGTGATACCGCGAAACAGATCTGTTTTCGGATGACTATATATATAATATCACTATCACCCCAGGTAAGGGCAGTAAATCTACTAAAATGCAAGGGGTTACAGGATATGGAAGAATGAGGAACAGAAGCATTAATAGTGAGCAGAAAGCGTAAAGAGTAATTATGAGGACAGCAGATAGAAATTGACATTCAATTTTAATTTTTGCAGAATAAAGTTGGCTGGAAAGCATGGAACTGGAAGGGTGTTCTGCAGGCTAGAAGCACAGGAAGAGAAACCTTTTTAGCATAGCTTTTATAGCGATAACTAGCCAGCTTTATCTTAAATGGATAAGATCTTGATGCCAGTCTAATACTGCGCTTAAATTCATGAAGTCTATGTATCATATGGAAGAGTTCATACAAACAATTATCATGAAAGTATTTATAAAAGAAGGCACTGAGAGGCAATCTTTCAACAGTGGGTAAGTGACTGAACTCAAGCTGCTAGATCAGGACCTACAATATTGCCGATTCTTCTTGGATCTTATCAAAAAGTTTAAGGTAAATAGCAGGGACATCAGATCATATATGATAGCAATATTTGAAGCATGGATGAAGGCTAGGCCTATAAATATAAAATAGATTCAGTTGAAAAACTTTTTAGAGAACTATATTTAATTTTAATTAATATCTAATTTAACCATTAATCTTCTTTGTAAGACAATAAACATTAATATTTTTTTAACTTTAATAACTAATCTTGTCAGCAATTAAAAAAATAATTCATTTGTCATTTAAAGTGTGAGTACATTTTGCAAAGATACACTGTGTGGGCATATATATATATATATAAAGTACTTTGGCAAGCAGATTTCTTTTTGGCAAAGTGCTCAATATCACAGTGGAGATAGTGTGTTGATAGTTTATTACAAAGAATATGTCAGTTTAACTGATCAGTGCCCTACAAATCATCTTCAATGAAATATATATATATATATAAGTAAAGTAATGTTCCCTGACGATCCACTTAGGTGAAATCTTGGTAGGTTTGTTGGCTCACTAGGTATACTTTATTTATTCTGCTCTGCTTTAGTATTGAGTGCTTTTTTGTTAGTTGATGACTCGTCTTGGGTTTTTTCTTTGGGTGGCATGCTGACTCGGTCCGAATCCCTTTGTCTGATGTTCATGTGGTTAGCTCTTTCTTTTTTTATAACCATTTTTTCCTTCTACATAGATATGCGGAGGTTTTTTTTAAACGAGTATAGTTATATGTTTGTGTTTATATATATATATATATATATATATATATATATATATATATACAGTACTGTGCAAAAGTATTAGGACAAGAACTATTTTATCTTTTATCTTTTATGAAGCCTAAACAATTTAATTAAAGTCATTTTACTTGATTTCCTCAACAAATGCTTGAACAAGAAAAAAGTACTTGTTAAAAAATAAATTTAATATTTAGTATAATAGCCTTTTGCTTTGATCACAGCCTTCATTCTGTCAGGCATTGGCATAACAAGCTTCTTTAATGTATCTAATGGTATCTCCTGCCAAGCAGCTTGTATTTGTTCCCAAAGTGTGTCTTGCAAAGTAACATTAGATTTATCAATTTTTTATCCAAAATATCTCAGAGTTGTTCAAAACATGAGTTTCAAAATAACTTGTTTAATAGAAAATAGGAAAAATTAAATATAACTTCTTTTTAATACATTTCTTTTACACCTAGTTTTAAATAATCAATATTTATGAGTAGTTTACTTGGCTTTTCACCCTGTATTTGAATTTCAGTGGGGTTTTTAGGAAAATCACCCCTGTCCTAATTCTTTTGCACATTACCAGTAGTGTGCAAAAGTGTTAGGACAGGGGTGATTTTAAACTTTATTTTGATGCCTCATAAAAGACAAAATAGTTCTTGTCCTAATACTTTTGCACAGTACTGGATATATACTAGGTGCGATTGGTAAATTGTCGCAATTATTTTGATGCCTCATAAAAGACAAAATAGTTCTTGTCCTGATACTTTTGCAGAACTGTATACATAATAAAAAAAAAAGAAATCTTATCTTAGTCAACACACTTTAAGAAATTTTTGCTACTGATTTAGAATTTATGGATTAATTTTTTCAGCATCACTATGCTTAAGATGCTTCATCATCCATCATACAGCATTAACAAAAACCTGCAACCCCTATCCACGTAGGGGAAGCTACCATGTGATCTGGCACGTCTTAGACCTCTTGACCACAAATGACCATCAATTTCAAATCCTGCCAAATGACACACATTTTCATAATAAAAATTTATCGTAAATAATCAGGCCAGTAGATATAATTATATAATACTGTTTAATTAAAAACAGAATATCTACTTAAATACGAATATTGATAAAAAATAATCTTCAAACAATTCATTTCAAATTGTCGGTTGTTTATAACCAAGTTTCGTTAAAACATATATATGTATACACAGTTTAAATACAACACGTGTGTATACACTGCTTTTAGAGAATACGTTAAAATTTCCTTACTCAGATTCCACACGCTTATGGCTTAGGGGGTCGCGACTCCGATTGACACCAAATCGTATATGTATATAAAATGTGTGTCATTTGCAGGTTCGAATCCTGCCGAATGACATACATTTTCGTAATAAAAATTTATCATAAATAATCAGGCCAGTAGATATAAATATATAATACTTTTTAATTAAAAACAGAATATCTACTTAAATACGAGTATCGATCAAAAATACTGTTCAAACAAATTATTTCAAATTGTCGGTTGTTTATAACCAAGTTTAGTTAATCTTTGTAATATATACATGTCCCATGCAGAGAAAAACATATCACATATACCTCCATAGCAAACATGTATAGGGAGAAAAAAAGGTTTTACATCAAAGAAAATACTTCTATTTCTGGAGAAAACAGGTTTAGGGCTCTAGATTCAAATAGGTCAGATTAATCTGTAGGGAATAGAATGTTGGGTTTTCTAAATTGATGCTTGTGAGCAGGATTTTGGAAAAGATATATTCCCAAAAAGAAATGGCGCCACATGCTTGTAAGCTGCCAAGGGAGACATATTTAGCGTCATCCTTGTCTCTTTTGGACCAGACTAAAAGAAAGTAACCACACATAGTAACTGTTGTACACAAAATAAAACTACCACTTTCATCACAGTATTGAGTCATGTGACTTATCTCCATAAAAGGGAGATAATCGCCTGCTGTGTCTATGATGGAAAGACCTGAAAGATTAAAATCTAAAGTAAAACAGACAGTGTACAAGATAACAAGGAACAAACCAGAGGGGATTAAAAAATTCAAATGCTATCAGCCTAGATAATTTTGGCATTGAAAAGATTACCGGAATAATAAATAAAATATATGATGGCAGCATATTAGAAGACCTGATTAGATGTATCATCATAATGCTGCTTAAGAAGCAAAGTAAAAAGGAATATAAACTCTATCAGACAATAAGCTTGATGTGCCACATAAAATTTATTCTGATTACAAGAGCCCAGAGAAGAATTAAATCCAAAACAGAATAAGAACATTAAACTTTTATTAAAATCATTTGAATAAAAAATGCAATATTTAAGATAAGAATGATATCAGGGCAAAAAGAAAATGGAAAAGAATATATACTTAGGTTTTGTAGATGATACAAAAGCAATTGACAACTTACCGCACTAAGATTGATTTAAACTTTTAGTATAAATTGTTATATTTGCAAAAATGATTAGAATTTTTTTTTTTTTTTTTTTTTAATCACATATCCCCAAGCAAGGCAGTAAGGCCACTGGTGTGCAGGGAGCTATGTAAAAGTGAATAGATTGGAAAAGAGAAAGCCCACAACTTATACTGGGAGCAAACCACCTACACATATATATATATATCATAGCAATAAATGTTCTGAGTTAGAAAAAAACAAGCAATCAGTTCACTCTTCAAGTAACTTACATAATAAAGAAAGGGAGACTGATTTTTGCAGTACCAAATCTAAACTTATTTATAAATGGAACTTTGTCTGTGTGTGTGTGTATGTGTGTATCCGTTACCTATAGACTCCAAAACGGTTAAACCGATTTCCTTGAATTTACATAGTTGTACCATAATCATCTGCAAGTGTCCTTAGCTAGGTTTTGTGTTGAGGTACTCCCGATAAATATCGCAAATCGAGAATCGAAAAAATCGGGTTATAGAAGGAGTGGTCCGATTTTAATCAAAATTGATACACTCATAAACAAAGACATAAGAAATGATATTCAGAAGTTTCAAGGTTGCAGTTTTTACAATAGTGCAGAAAATCGATAATATATATATATATATATATATATATATATATATATATATAAAAGGCAAGATAGCGGGTCTGATTAAAATCAGTTTTTAAGCACATTTATTTTAGTTTTTGCTTCGGGTTTGGCTCTAAGTAGGTATAATTGTAGTTCTTAGTCTCAGCAATGATACTATTTACTCAGAGGACTTATTTAGCCTTCAAAATTCAGTTTACAACGAAAAAAGCTTATTTATATCGATAGCAGGAAATCAAAATTTGAGTTACATCCATTCATTTTTCTTTCAGTTTACTGTTTTGCTTTGACTGTAAACAACTATTGCTTTTTAGTCTTTTGTGCCAACGTCCAAAGAGTCTGAGCTCCAGGACCATAGATTAATTTTAAATCTTTCATTACACCTGAGCAATGCCAGGCTTTACTGCTAGTTAATTATAAGTGCAATAGGCTCTGTGAATGTGTTTAATTTAGTCAAAAAATTGGTCTCCCTGTTGCTTGACTTTCAGTTCAGTCAGGCAATATTACAAATATTAAAAAGCATAAAGAAAAATGAAGAAAATAAAAATGTAATTAATGTTTTGTGTAACGTTCAATTCAAATGGTACACACAGTAACTTACTTACAATAATTATCTTAATAAAATTAATTTAAGAAGTATATGAACATTTCACGTTTTAGTTTTGTTTGATATTTATTTCTGTGTTAGCAGTTTACAAGTTTATATAAAAAGATAACAAAGACACAAAAAAAAATAGAATAAATAATCAGCCATCTTTGTTTACTGCTGACAAGAGACCCCAAAAGGTGATTATTTAAAATCATTCTGTCAATGGAATAAAAAATAAAAAGAAAGGAACTGATTTAGCCATCAGTCACCAAAACCTAAGGGATAAAATAAAAATGGATATGGTAAAATATTGGTCAAAATCACTTTGAACCTTATTTTAACCTATTCAAGGGTAATATCATCAATCATAATGATACTTTATTGAGAGGTTTTCTTGTCTGTTTTCCTATCATTTTTTATTTGTTTTTGCACTTTGCAATTTGTTAATAAAAGGCTAACAAAAACAGTGATCTTGTCACTTTAGATGTAAAAAAAAAAAAAGCATACAGTAGTCTTATTCTTTTGACCGCACTTTAGGGTATCAAATCAGTGTGTGTATTATAGAAAATTCCTTGTTTATTTTTTTCGCTTATAACAGGTGAAAGAAAAGAAGGGTAAAATCTATGTCAACAGGTTGAACATTCTGTCAAAGAACATTTGCCTTTGTCAGAATCTTGAAATGCATTTTTAGTATCTCTTTGTATTGTTGTTTTTTTTGTAAAACCCCGAGGAATCTATGCTAATAATCTGAAGCTATTGTCAGAACAAACCAGCCCCATGATGTTTGGCAGAAAACTAAGAGACATTTGATTTTAACTGTTTTATTTGTTTCAGGAACATTTTTGCCTGATATTCAGCGAGTTGATTGTTATGTCTTAGTATTCTTCAGGATGTGCATTGTGGTGCAGTAAATATAGGCTCAGAATGAGAAATCAGAGAGCTGAGTTCGAATTCCAGTTGAATTCGTTGCATTCACTTATGCACAAATATCCTTAGAAAAGGAATTAATCTGTCTCTTCCTTCCTTCTATGGGTTAAATAACAGGACAGATTTGTTTCTATAGCTTTGGTTAGCAACCAGTCTACCACAGAAAATAAATTGTGGGAAAATCTTCTGCCCAGTTAGTCATGCCTCTTTCAAGACATGATTGCCCAAGAATGTATCACGTATGACACTTAACTGACTGAAGTATTCTTTCTTGTTTGTTGTGGATAGATGTGTATGCAGCATAATGGTTACCAGAGCAAAAATTGGAACTAGGATTTTGAGTTCAAATCCTAGTCAAGGTCACAGTATTCATTTTTACACAAATATCGTTTCTAAAGGTATGAGTTCATTGCTTCTTCTTGTAGGAATAGGTTAATTAGCAAAGCCCTATGGTTGCCAAACAGTTTTACAGGATAACTGAAATAAAAATAGGTTGTGCATGAGGCTGGTAAATCTACCTTGTAAAAAGCCTGCTTTCCATGGAAGCCTCATCAGAAACAGGAGTATGATGTAGCAGTAACATATGGAGTGAGATGAACTCACAGATAAATAATAAACAAGCTAACTTATATATGAACAAACATAGATACGAACATATTCAAATTATTATTTACATTAAGTTTAACGACTGTAAATTGTCTTCATTATCAAAGTGTTTTGGTGACTGTGCTTTCTGGCCTTTTTCATTCAGGTAAACTTCGGGTCCTGGGTACGTCCGTAAACTGCATTCAGTAGTAAAGCCTCTGATTGGGAGGTTGTAAGGAGCATGGAACCACCTCTTAATTGCTGTTGTTCCCAGGTCCACCCTGACCCAGAGTGGTAGCACCTGTTAGAATCCCAGCTATGGGTAAATAGTTAACCCCTAAACTGGAGTTAAAACACTATGAAAGTATAAAAATACACTTTTATAGAAAAATATACATTTTTGAAGGAAAATTATTACCAACAATAAATTTTTGAAAGAAAATTTTTTTACCATAACACATTATTGAAGGAAAAAAAATTATAGCCATAATATATTTTTGAAGGAAAAAAATTATAAACCGCAATACATTTTTCAATACAAAACTAAAATATACTTTCAGTTTTCTAAAATAAAAAAAATTTAAAAAAATTTATCGAAATCTGATTAAATCAACTCTTTCACTATAACTGTACATTAAAAAGAAAACAAACTTAAAACCCACCTTTTTAGCATTTAATAACCCACAGAGGTGTTGATATGCTGTTAAACAAAACTTAAACTCATACTCAAACTCAGGTTTCCCTCAGATAATTTCAGATTGAACCCTTTATTTCATCTACAGGTGTAAATTGATCTCATTCTATTGTCAGTGTCTAGGAATATTTCATCTGACTCCTTTAGTTCTCATATCATCATCCTTATTTATTGATATCTCAACTGAAATGTTTATTTGTCATTCCATTGTCCATGTCAAGATTTATTTCATCTTCCATGTCTATAGATCTGAACTCTTTCGTTCTTATTCCATCGTCCATATCTATAGATATCTCATCTGATCCCTTTAGTTTTCATTCAGTTCACTATGTCTAAGGCAATGGTTCCCAACCTTTTTTGTCCCGTTCCCACTTTTCCAGTCACTTATTCACTTGTGGACCCCTACAAAAGGAATAAGTTAAACCAGCAAAAATAAAAGAATTTTCTGTAAAAAAAGATATTCATATAAAATGCCCTGCTTTATTATGCTGCTTAAACTTTAAATTTATTCATATAAAATCAAAAAAACATTTTCATTCAGCCCTCCTTTATTTAAGTAAAACACCTAGTTAAAATGTAATGTTAACGTTTTTATAGCTGTAGGCATTGTACACAAAAACTATCTTTATAAAACTGGCTTTATTTTTGAGCTTATGAATGAATATATGAATGCATGGATAAAAAAATTATAAAACCTGTATAAATGAAACACATGTATGAAGAAAACACTAAAAAATCCCAAAACAAAAGTGAATGAAACTTTTTATTTATTGAGAATAGTATTTTACTCTGTATTTCTTAATGGGACTTTTGTGGTTGTTTTTGAGCAATCAGCTCATGATTCCTTGGTTCATTAGCAACCAGTGCACACCTCAAGACATCTTCTACAGACAGTTTGATTTTGTTTTTATTGCAAGTCATGCAGAAAACCCACTTTCACACAGGTAAGTTGAAGCTAAAGGCAAAAGAACTCAAACTGCAAGAGCACTTACTTTTGGATATAATTCCATTATTGAAAACCAGAAGCTAGAAAATGATTTTAACTGGAACATATTCATGGCTTTTGAATCATTGATAAGCTCAATGAACTCTTCTTGTGTGTCTTCTAACACATCATCAACCTGACATAAGAAAGGATTTTTTGCCAATCCTGCACGCTGAGGGCTTAAGTCAGGAAAATAACGGTGAAATTCAAAATGTAGTTGAGATAAGTGATCCATGATTTCCTTGGACAAGGTGTTTGAAAGCTGACTATCAGCAAGAAGTTCATTCTCTTCTTATACAGCTCCAATTTGGTCAGAAATGCATGTATTATGTCAAAGTGGCTGAGCAAATTTGAATCCTTTCCTTAGAGTCTCAAATTTAGCTGGCTGAAGATTTAAAAAATCAGAATCTTTTAGACCCCTTGAAATTCTTTCATGCACCCCTAGGGGACCATGGAACCCCTGGTTGGGAACTAAGGATATCTCATCTGAACTTTTCAGCTTTCATTCCAACATCCATGTATGTAGATGCTTCATCTGAACCCTTCTCATTCCCTTGTCTATGTCTAGCGATATCTCTTCACACTTTCAATTTCTTTATTATCTGTGAATTGTCATCTATTTTCATGGAAGAAGGTTGACTGCTTTCTTTCTAAATGTTTTCCCCTTGGTTTTGAGTCTTCAGTTTTCCTTGTCCTATCAGGACGTGGGCAATCATGGCTCTTCACTTTTTCCATTTCTTCATTACCTGTGATGTTTGCATCCATATGTTGAATACACTGGTTCTCGCTTGATCATCAAAGTTAGGCAATGTTGAGCCTGGTCAGTACTTAGATGGGTGACCACTTGAGAATACCGGGTGATGTAAGTGTTTAGTGACGGATGTGCGTTGTAGTGCAGTGGATATCAGCTCAGAAAGAGAAATCGGTGAGCCGAGTTCGAATTCCAGTTGAATACCCTGCATTCACTTAAGCACTGGTACCCTTGGGAAAGGTATAAATCTGTCCCTTCCCTCCAGTTATGGGTTAAATAACAGGGTAGGACTTGGGGACCCTGCCCTTAAAAACAAATCACAATGAATCTTGATACTCGAAAAGAAAAAGTATAACTAGACACAAAAACTTATATAAAAACAACAATAAATTGTTGAAAGAAAAAGGTATGACCAGCAATAAATAAATAAAAAAAATTTAGTTGGCAATAAATGACCCACCGAGGTGTTGATATGTCATAAAACAAAACAACCAACCAACCAATCATTACCTGTGAATTGCCATGACTTTGTACAAAAGAGAATGAAGTGTTTTCCCATTCCTGTCTCAAATTTTAGAATTCCAAAGTTTTTTTGTCATACAATGGTTGCCACCCAAGTCTAAAAATCTCAGCCAGTTTTTTTTTATGCTATGTCCGTTTAAGATATAGATGACTAGCAGTATAGCCCAGTGTTGCTCAGGTGTAATGAAAGCTTTAAAACTAATCCATGGTCCTGAAGCTCAGACTCAGCCTAAAGAATGTGTGAAGTTTGGTGAGAATCGGATATAAATTGTGGATTTGTATAAAGGACATACAGACAGATAAACAGACACACACACAAACGTCTTGCCTTTTTTATATATATATATATATATATATATATATATATATATATTATCGATTTTCTGCAAGAACTGCAACCTTGAAACTTCTGAATATCATTTCTTATGTCTTTGTCTATGAGTGTATCAAATTGGATTAAAATCATAACACTCCTTCTATAACCCGATTTTTCGATTACCAATTTTCGATATTTATCGGGAGTACCTCAACACAAAACCTAGCTCAGAACACTCGCAGACGCTTATAGTACAACTGTGTAAATTTTCAAGAAAATTGGTTCAGCCATTTCAGAGTCTATAGGTAACAGACACACAGACAAAGTTCCATTTATAAATAAGTTTAGATTAGATTATGATTCTATATTTTCCTTTTATTATCTTAGAACTGCCTTGCATTCTTGGAAAAGATATTGGAATGTTCTTTTTACCATTTGATATTCAAAAATTTTTTTTCTCTCTGACTGGTTGCCAACCAAGGCTAGAGAGTCCAGTCTATCCTATTATTTAACCAAAAGTTGGTGGGGAGAAGAAATGCATTTACGCTTTTCACAAGATTATTAGTGCACAATGAAGGCATTTAGAGTTTGTATAACAGATCCTGTTTAAAAATGGATATTGCAGTGTGCAGATTGGACTAAGCGCTCTGCTGTGATTTATGATTTCAGAATGCTATGCAAGAATTTTAGCCCTACAAGAATTGAGATCATTCACTTCCTTTCCCTTTGTTGTTCTTTGAAATTTAGCGAAACTGATTTGAGCCTTTTGAATAAAAATGATTCAAGCTATTTTCCTGTTTCTTAATACTTTTCTTAGCTTTTGGAAGGTACATTTCACTATTCCAATACACTTTCAGATTTCTCTGTCATATTTCTCATCATCTGTCCCTACACTACCCAGACAATTAAATTTCTATACTTGCTTAGTTATGACATCTCCACTTATTAGCTTTCATTTTGAACTATTTATTAGCTAATGATATGCCTAAGGAGATGATACCAGTTTCTAGTACTATTAGAAGTACCTAATAGCTATCCAAGGAACCAAGCCATCCTTAAAACAAAATTATAAAAAACTGTTTGAGACCCATTGATGAATATGTGGGCATGTTAAGGGTGCAGCTTTCTCATCAGTAACAAATAAGATGCAAGATTTTGAATGCTGTGTTTCAAGGCAAGCAAGCCTGTCATATTGAGAAGGATATGCAACTCGTGGTTAAACTAGGGCAAGAATGGTTTGTAAATTTTGATGCCACCCAAACAAAACTGCTTTCATTTAATCCCCACAATTAATTTTTGCTCCCTATCATCTGCATGGCTGATGCTAACCCTCAGGAGAGCAACACTATGTCTTCTTGGGCTCACATTTTCAACTGTCATGAAGAGGAGTGATTACATTGAATCACTTGCTACGTCTGCTGTAAGAAGTTTGGTTCACTGTATTGTGCCACATATTTGTCTTGTCAAAATCCCATTTATAAATACAATATTCTTCTGTGTCTTGAATATTGTTGGTACATCTGGTCTGGCGCTCCTACTTGAGACTCTTGACAAAAGAGTCTGCAATGAAATTGGTCCTGACAAGCCTTCTCAGCCTCAGTTACTTTCTACCCGTCGTGATGAAGCTTCTTCGTCTTTTCTACAGATTTTTTCCTAGCAACTATTCTGATAAACTATTTTTCCTGGTGCCCAGAGTACATGAATTTAAGTCTGATACTAAATTGGTAACTAGGTTTCATCATTTTACTGTTGAGCTAGCGAGATGCAACTGCCACTTCTATTCTGTTTCTTTTATTGCACATATCTCCTGTGGAACTACTGTCTCATTTCTTGTTTCTCTCATAACTATGATCTTCAAAAATTTAAATGCACTATCAATCACCGTCTTCTGTCTTTTTGAGCGCTGTTCCTTGCTTTGTCCTTTCATCAATGTTCTCCATTCTCAGTCTTCTCATTCTGTAACTCCAACGGTGGCATTGTTGCCTTACTTGGGGTGAAATGATCCAAATTTTAAAAAAATAATAAAACTGGATTTTGCATGCTGATTTTCAAGGCCAGCAAACTTTCCTTATTTGGCATAGAGAACCTTTCTTTTCTCACTTTCTCTCATTGTACATTGTGCAGATTTTTCCATGTGTTAGTATACCTGAGGACTGTTGTTCCATTTCATTGTGCATTTAAAAGTAACAAGAAAAAATAAATAAAATTAATTAATTAATCTAGATTATTTACATAATTTGAACTATTTTTCCCATCTTCAGTGCCACTTTTATGAAGATTTCGCCATGGTACACTTTGGCCATCTTCGGATGATATTTGTTGGAATTTCAAATCAAATTCTTTATTTAACCCTGAAGAAGGTCAGAGTGTATAATGGCTGAAACATGGAAAATGTGACAATAAAGATAAGGACAACAGTTTGAACAGTGTAAATAGTTACAATACCGCATCTCAGATGTATAGACATATATAATCATCTAGGTTTAGTAAGTACATAAGTACATCAGTAAGCAGCTTCTTTTTTTGAACTTCCTGCCTGTGGAATTCCCTTCCATTTACTTGCTTCCCTGACAGCTACAATCTCCAAGAATTTAAATGTAAAGTCAATAGTCATCTCCTATCTCACTAACCTGCATCCTCTCTCTCATGCTTCTTTCTCCGTCCACTCCACTCTTATCAGTATTCTCATCCATCTCTTTCCCACTTCCTGACACCCCCTATGATTATAAAAAAAAATACATTTACTTGGATATGTGTTGTGGTGCATTGGATATCGGCTTGGAACGAGAAATCGGGGAGCCGAGTTCAAATTCCAGCTGAATTCATTGCATTCACTTACGTGCAAATACCCTTGGGAAAGATATTAATCCATCTCTTCCCTCCAGTTATGGGTTAAATAACAGGACAGATTGAGTTCTATAGCCTTGGTCGGCAACCAGTCTACCGCAGAAAGCAATGGCAACCTACTGCGGGATAATCTTCTGCCCAGTCAGTCATGTCTCTTTCGAGACATGATCGCCCAAGCGTGTATCACGTATGGCACTTAACTGACTGACTGACATTTACTTAGTTGCATATTTAACACTAGATTGGGAAATATTTCAGTGGAGGACAGAAAATGTGACACTGAAATCGAAAGAAACACTGAAAAAGCAAAAGTTGCCTTTGAAAAGCTAAGCAAAGTATAAAGAAACTGGAAAATTTCATTAGAAATGACGACAAGAGTTCTCAACTGCAATGGAATATCAATCTTCCTACATCGAGAGTAATGAGGGACAATTTTCTTATAGATGAAGAGGAGAATCCAGATTAGAGAGGAGCTGGTTCTACAGAAGAATGCTGAGTATATTATTTTTTTTTTTTAATTATATCACCCTGAGCAAGGCGGTAACACCACCGATGTGCAGGAGGCTACATAAGAGTGAAAAGATTTGGAAAAGAGAAAGCCAGAAACCACATCCTAAACAGGGAACAAGGGTAAGCCTCTACACCTGTACAATAGACGTGGGTGGAGTGTGAACCGGGCGATAGTTTAGTCTATCTACTCCAATCGATAAAGCATGTGAGCAACAATTAAGTTTTAAGAACATTGGAAGCAAAAACATTAATTATACATAGAATCAGAAAGAGACAGTTTACAGTTGAAATTTTTAGGACACAACAAGGAAAGAAGGCTTAGAAAATTTGTCACTTGAAGAAAGGGAATCAATGAGCAATCTACCTAATGGAGCTGGTGTAAACAGATGGCTATACAGGGATGGGAAAGTATAGTAAAAAGAAAAATGTATGTATGAGTTATAAAGGGTAGGAGGTTGTGGAGAGCTATGATCACCCAAAGAATACAGCACACAGCAAGGATGATCTGTTTTCAAGCTCAGAGAAAATGTTCAGGTTATAAATATTGATTTTTGGCTCTATACAATCTTTCTTTTCTATTTTTCTTTCAGTATGTCATTATACTCTATTCAGTTGAGCTTAATGACCTGATCCATGCCTGAGATAAACCATATGGCAACTTTGGTTAGTCTCTTGGTATTTTTATCATATAAGTATCAAGACACATTTATCATATAATAATGAATTCTGTGTGTCTGTTTGTATTTTTAGAAACTCCACCATATCAAATAGTATAATTGCAAAAGATATTCTCATCGCTTGTCCACTGCATATCCAGAGACCGATTAGTTTTCACATTCAATTTAATGTTTAGGATAGGAAATAAAATTAAACTTAATTTTTTTCTTTTTGCGAACATCTTATTGAATTTAATAATCACTTGCTTTGCTTGCATTCACAATAAGCAAAATATATGAACTGGTCAAGATAGTAAAAATACGAAGGAAATAAAAAAAATTAGATAAAAAAAGCTTTCACAAAATCCAATATTTCTAGAAATTTCTAAAAGAGTGTCGGTCAATGAATAAAAAAAATCAAGTACTAAAAAAAATTGTCTCAGAAAGTAAATAATGAGGAAGGGAAATAAATAAGAAAAAATCAAAATTAAAACTCAAAATAAAGGAAAAAAAAATTTCTGAAAGGAAAAAAAAACATGAAAAAAAATGTTAAGTATGGAAAAATATAGTCGCAAAAAAGAAAGAAAATATTCGAGAGAAGCAGAAACTAAATTGAATTGGAATCATCAGAATATGAAAAATATTTATAGACATTCAATTCTATACTCAAAATATTGTCCAAAAAGAATTAATTTACTTTATTTTTTTCAAATCTTTGAATGAACTACATTTAATATTTTGTACTTTAGTTAAATCAAAATCCAATCCTGACAACTCGACTTTCCCACCAACATGACATGGCTTCCCTCTGTCTTTTCTATAAATATTTCCATGGTGTTTCTTCCAATGAGCTATTCTTCTTAGTACCTTGACTGCATGAATTTAAGTCGGCTACTAGATGTGCGTTGTGATTTAGTGGATATTGTTTCGGGATGAAAAATCAGAGAGCTGACTTCAAATTCCAGTCAAATTCATTCCATTCACATACCATTGGGAAAATTATGAATCTGTTGTTTCTTCCTCCAGCTATGGGTTAAATAGCAGGACAGATTGGGTTCTATAGCTTTGGTTGGCAACCAGTCTAATGCAGAAAGTAGTGGCAACCTACTGCAGGAAAATCATGTCAGTCATGTCTTTTTCACAGTCAGTCATGTCTTTTTCGAGACATGATCGCCCAAGCATGTATCACTTATGGCACTTCATATTCTTGCTTTCCTGATGGCTACAACCTCCAAGAATTTAAATACAATGTCAATACTCATCTATTAACCACTGGATTCTAGCTCTTACCCCACTCTGTATATCCTTCCCTTTCCCTCCACCTATGTAACTGTCATCACACCTGCATTCTCATATTTCTGTTGCTCTTTTCTAACTGGTCTGTACTCCTCACTCTCTTCTAATTAATCTTTTTGCAGTTATGTATCCCCCCGCACATCAGTGGCATTTCCACCTTGCTTGGGGTGAAATGATTAAAAAAAAAAAAAAATGTAAATTAGTTCACTGCATCACAACATCCTTCTGTAGAACATTTCAGTTGCTTCAAGTTTTTCCTTAATCTTTGATGGTATTGTCCAGCATTCACTGCCATATTGAAGAACTAACAACACATAGCAATCCAGTATTCTCTTCTTTGTTTCTAGCGAAATTCTCCTGTTTCTTAATACTTTACTCAACTTCTGGAATGCTTCCTTCGCCATGCCAATTCACCTTCGGATCTCTGTGTCGCACTTTCCATCTTCTGTTATAACGCTTCCCAGGTATTTATGCAATGTCAATACTCATCTATTAACTACTGTATTCTAGCTCTCTCCCCACCCCATATATCCTTCTCTTTCCCTCCACCTATGTAACTGTCATCACACCTACATTCTCATCTTTCTATTGCTCTTTTCTAACTGGTCTGTACTCCTCACTCTCTTCTAATTAATCTTTTAACAGTTATGTAGTCCCCCGCACATCAGTGGCATTTCCAACTTGCTCAGGCTGAAATGATTAAAAAAAAAACTTAACTGGCTGATTCAGTCAGCCAGTTAAGTTTTTTTTAAGAATACAGTAGTTAATAGATGAGTATTGACATTGCATTTAAATTCTTGGAGGTTGTAGCCATCAGGAAAGCAAGAATATGAAGTGCCATACGCGATACATGCTTGGGCGATCATGTCTCAAAAGAGACATGACTGACTGGGCAGTCATTATCCTGCAGTAGGTTGCCATTGCTTTCTGCGGTAGACTGGTTGCTGACCAAGGCTATAGAACCCAATCTGTCCTGCTATTTAACCCATAACTGGAAGGAAGAGATGGATTAATACCTTTCCCAAGGGTATTTGCGCGTAAGTGAATACAATGGATTCAACTGGAATTCAAACTCGGCTTCCCAGTTTCTCGTTCCGAGCCGATATCCACTGTACCACAACGCACATCCCGACTGACTGAATAAGATAACTAAAGACATAGTTAAAGCTTCTGCTGGGCATAAAGTAAAGGATCTGTTTTCTATTGTCAGGAAGTCATAAACTGATCCCCCTAAAATTAGTACAAATTAATATAATCTGAAATGAATACACAAAGCTTCTGTTGAACCTAAAGAGGGGGATCTGTTTTCCATTGTCAGGAAGTCATAAACTGATCCCCCTAAAATTAGTACAAATTAATATAATCTGAAATGAATACACAAAGCTTCTGTTGGACCTAAAGAGGGGGATCTGTTTTCCATTGTCAGGAAGTCATAAACTGATCCCCCTAAAATTATTACACTTTAATATAATCTGGAATGAATATACAAAGCATCTGTTGGACCTGAAGTGGGGGATCTGTTTTCAATTGTTATGAAATAATAAACTGATCCCCCACAAATTAGTTTGTTTATATCTAATCTAAACTTATTTATAAATGGAACTTTGTCTGTGTGTGTATGTGCATGTGTGTGTGTCTGTTACCTATAGACTCCGAAATGGCTGAACCAATTTTCTTGAAAATTTACACAGTTGTACTACAAGCATCTGCGAGTGTTCTAGGTTTTGTGTCGAGGTACCACCGATAAATATTGAAAATCGAAAAATCAGGTTATGGAAGGAATGTTCCGATTTTAATCAAATTTGATACACTCAGAGACAAAGACATAAGAAATGATATTCAGAAGTTTCAAGGTTGCAGTTCTTACAATAGGGCAGAAAATCGATTATATATATATATATATATATATATATATATATATAAAAGATAAGATGCTTGTGTGTGTGTGTCTGTTTATCTGTCTGTATGTCCTTTATACAAATCCACAATTTTCATCTGATTCTCACCAAATTTCACACGAATATTCTTTAGACTGAGTCTGAACTCCAGGACTATGGCTTAGTTTTAAAACTTTCATTACACCCGAGCAATGTCAGGCTATACTGCTAGTAACAGTATAATGCTTCACTTCTCCCTCCTAGTGTTGAATAGGAGGACAGATTGGGTTCTATAGCCTTGGTTAGCAACTAGTCTACTGCAGAAAGTAATGGCAAACCTACTGTGTGAAAATCTGCCCAATCAGTCATCTCTCTTTGCAGACATGATTGCCCAAGTGTGTATCACATATAGCGCTAGATTGGCAACTAGGTCTCACTGTTTTACTGTTGAACTTGCTAGATGCAAGCATCAGTTCTGTTCTAATAGTTTCTTTTCTCTCACATATCTCACTTGTTGTACTAATTTCTATCTTCCAATCAAATTTCCTCTTCAAAAATTTAAATGCACTGATAAACCATCTTAATTTCTGTTCTTTTATCGTTCACACACTTTAATAATGATTTTCTTATATCCTTTCCCTCTCAGCAACCCTCCCTTGCATGTTAGTGGCTTTGTTGCCTTCTTTAGGGTGAAATGATTTCTGATTTCTTGCTTCCCGACTATCTTTAAAAGTTTAAACACAATATCAATCACCATCTTTTATTTTCCTTAAATATATTCCTATATTTCTCAATTTTCCTGACTAAAATCTTATTCTCTTTCAATTCCCTGCATTCTAGTATCCACCTTGCCTTGCTTAAGTTGAAATGATTAAGAAAAAAATAACACTATCAGCCTTCCATACGTTTCTGTTATTCACAAAGAAAACTTTGTCCAAAATACTTTAAGAAATGATCAAGGATTTCTTAATTCTTCGAACGAACACCACTTAATAAGAGTTATTAAAAGAAATTCCATTTGTATACCAAAGATCAAAAGATAAGAATAATTTTCTGTTTTTGCTTTTTCTTTTTTTCATAAAAATTAAAGTCGACCAAAATACGGAGGCTTTCATTTGACTGACTAACCCTTCATGAATAATTGTTCGTCTCTTTCATTAGACAATGAAAAGATTTTTCTTTTGTGTCCGACTCTAATCACTGCAAAATATGTTATAGTATCAAAGAAATGTTAATAGCAAGTATAACTTCTTTTTAAGTACTCTCACACTCATTCCTTTCAGTACTGCTGCCATTTATGGTCAGGTGCCCCTGCCGTTCTCCTCAGTGTTCTCGACAAGC
The DNA here is from genome assembly GCA_037127315.1 of Ascarosepion bandense. Lineage (NCBI taxonomy): Eukaryota > Metazoa > Mollusca > Cephalopoda > Sepiida > Sepiidae > Ascarosepion > Ascarosepion bandense. Next base: position 2,023,718 of record JBBBDQ010001538.1, read on the forward strand.
TCCAAAGGAGAGTCTGTAATGTGATAGGTTCTGATCTGGCGACTCGTCTGCAGCCACTTTCCCATCGTCGAAATGTGGCCTCCCTCTGTCTCTTCTATAAATACCTTCATGGCTTCTGCTCGGATGAGCTTAAGTCACTGATGCCTCCTCAACAGGTGTTTACCCGTTCAACCAGACTGGCAACTGGGTCCCACCCATTCACAGTCAGGTTAGCCAAACGCAGACGACAATTCTACTCCAGCAGCTTCCTCTCTCGCACTTCCCGCCTGTGGAACTCACTCCCGTATTCTTGCTTTCCTGACGGCTACGACCTCCAGAAATTTAAAAGCAAAGTTAATACTCACCTACTAACCACTGGCCTCTAGCTCTCTCCCCTCCCCTGTATAACCTTCCCTTTCTCTCCGCCCATGTACCTGTCATTGCACCTGCTTTCTCAGTTTTCTATTGTTCCTTTCTAACTAGCTTGTACTCCTCACTCTTTTCTAATTAATCTTTCTACATTTATGTAACCCCCTGCACATCAGTGGCGTTTCTGCCTTGCTCGGGGTGAAATGATTAAAAAAAAAAAAAAAAAAAAAATATATATATATATATATATTTATATATATAATGTTAAGTTGTGATGATTCTTAGTGCCAAGATTGCTATTTTTTCAGTGGTTTACTGGAAGAAAGAAATCTTTGGCAAGTGCTCAGTATCAAGATAGAGCTTTCATAAAATTTGAATATAGGGGTAGAGTCACCGACTGACACCATTTCAGTCGGGTTTCAAACCTGGGGAAAAAGCAATCGGAGTCTAACCGTACTGATGAGCTGTGATACGGTGAAACAGATCTGTCTGTGGATGACAATGACAATATATATATATATATATATATATATATAGAGAGAGAGAGAGAGATAGATATAAAAATTCAAATGTTATTAAAGTAAAGATATATATATATATATATATATATATATATATATAGCTTTACTTTAATAAAATTTGAATTTATATATGGTAGAAAAGAATTTTTAGCAAGTGTTCAATATCAAGAAAGATCATTAATTAAATTTGAATTTATATATATACATATATATAAATACAAATTTTATTAAAGCTCTATCTTGATACTGAGCACTTGCCAAAAATTCCCTTCTACCATATATAAATTCAAATTTTATGAAAGTAAAGCTGTATATATACATACATATGTAACATAGTGTTGATCCACGTATACTGTCTTAATATGTATAGAAAAAAACTACTAAAAAGTTGTCAGCTTAAAAATGTATTTTTTTTTAAAACTTACAACTTTTTAGTAGGTTTTTTAAACTTACAACATTTTAGTAGTTTTTTCTATACATACATACATACATATATATATTCAAATTTTATTAAAGTAAAGCTATATACATATGTATATATGTATATAAAAGCAAATTTCATTAAAGTGAAACTGTATATATATATATATATAAATTTAAATTTTATTAAAGCTATATATATATATATATATATATATATTAAAATTTTATTAAACCTCTATCTTGATATTGAGCACTTGCCAAAAATTCCTTTTTATTAGTTAATCACTAAAAAATACCAATCTTGGCACTAAGAATCATCACAACTTTACACTATTTATATATATATATATATATATATATATATATATAAATGTATTTTTTTTTTTTTTTTTTCATTTAGAAATGAGTCATTTCTACAACCTAGGTGTCAACCATTTGGTATCTTTAGGCAACTTATAATAACTGATTTGTTCATTTTTCAAACATGCAAACAGTGATTTTTTATGAGCACGTGAAATCTTTTTAAAATTCGGGAGGAGTTATTTAAGTATCTTAAAACGTGTATTATTCTACGAGTTATTTAAGTATCTTCATCCATGTTTCTATGATCCTAGTATGTATTTATAGGTGTGATTACATCTGGTTATTACTTCTGATCTTTCATTTAGTAATTTTTTGTTCTGGGAACAACATAATAACTAACTTTTCCTCCTGGAACAATCTGTTTACATTGCCACTGTTTTATGGTTTGGCTATTTTTACTATACTCCAAGTTATATCAGGGTCTTTTCCATTTTTCAATTTTAACTTCCACATACAGTATAATGGAAAACTGAAAAAAATTAGTAAATATATATATATATATATATATATATATATATATACTACCAACATAATTATTAGGCCACACCATTGTTTTAAAAGAAATGACGTATTTTATACTATTTTTTAGTGTTTATTGCCAAGTGAATAATTGTAAATGGAAATAGAATGGTTCTTTTGTTTATATTGCACAAAAACATGTGCATCAAATGAATTTATAAATATTTAATAATTACCTATATTGCACTTTCATCAATAAAAGAATGAAGAAAATTCAGACTTGTTCATCTTTGCTTTCTTGCCTTGTAAAATTTTCCAAAGTAATAATAACAAAAGAACCATTCTATTTTCATTTAGAATTATCAGCTTAAAAATAGTATGAAACACATCATTTCTTTTAAAAAACTGGTGTGGCCTAATAACTATGTGTGTATGTATATATATATATATATATATATATATATATATATATATATATATACACACACACTATTTTCTTTTAGTCTATCATTATACTGTATTCAGCTGAGCCAAATACACTGAAAATCTTTATAGAAATAGACATTTTTGCTCTAAATTTGATACAACTCTTAGTTTCATACACATAGCAATATTCACTAGCAGTCAATGTGCAATATTTAAGATAATGTAGCTCCAGAAACCATATTAATGTAGAATGCATATAAAAACACATGTGAGATTGTTTATAAATTATCCAGCATTTTGAATATATTGTGTGTCTCTGATATAATTTAGCAAACAATCAATAAAGGCATGGTAACATGAAATGAAAAGCCAGGCAGCTAAATCAGATATTAAAGTCAGGTGACGGATGAGTCAGATGTTAAGTTTTAAAGAATTCTTGATTCTATATCATTTTATATGATCCTTTCATAAAAGGAATGCTTTCTTTAGATTTATCATCTTATTGTAAACATCATTTTGTTTTGATTCCAAATACACGTTTTTTGGCTATTTATTTGTATTTATTTTCTGGAATAAAACCTACAGACTCTCCCTGGTCCTGGGCATGACAGTAAACTGCATCTGGCAGCAAGACCTCTGATTTTTCCTCTATTCTTAATCTGTGAGATTGTCCAATATTCACTGCCATATAAGGACTGACATTACACATCAGTTCACTACAATTCTCTTTGTTTCTAAAGACATTTTTCTGTTTCTTAATACTTCCTAAGCTTTTGGAATCCAAATACCTTTACAGATTTCAGTGTTGCACTTTCTGCCTTCTGTTAAAAGACTTTTCAAATATTTACATTTTTGGACTTGCTTGATTCTGGTATCTCCCACTTGTAATTTGCATGTTGTGCTGACTCTTTGGCTAACAACGGTGCATTATCTCTTTTTGCTGTTGATGTTTCGTCTTTTCCTCTTGCATCTTGTCACTAAAATATCTAGGAGTTTATGTAGTTTCTTTTCTGTGTCTCTTATCAACACTGTGTCATCTTCATATCTTATGTAGTTAAGATTGTGGCCGTCAATAATGAATCCTGACAGGAATTTTTATTCTCTCAGAATTGCTTCAATATAAATAAGTCTGGTCAGAAGACATACCCTTGCCTTACACACTTTCCTAATTGTTCATGTTTACTGAATTCTTTTTCTATCTGTATGAAAATGGTTTGCTGCCAGCATAAGTATTCTTGTATTCTTCAAAAATATGTCAAGGTTGCCTGGAAGAAACACCGAATTAAAAAATAAAAATTTTTCTGGATTAGTGCCAGAGATGGAACTTATACAGAAATGACTAGTGTTAGGGATGGAGCTTATACAAAAATGATGAGTGTTAGGGAAAGAACTTATACAAAAATGATGAGTGTTAGGGATGGAACTTATACAAAAATGATGAGCGTTAGGGATGGAACTTATACAAAAATGATGAGCGTTAGGGATAGAACTTATACAAAATGATGAGTGTTAGGGATAGAAATTATACAAAAATGATGAGCGTTAGGGATGGAACTTATACAAAAATGATGAGCGTTAGGGATGGAACTTATACAAAAATGATGAGCGTTAGGGATGGAACTTATACAAAAATGATGGACGTTAGGGATGGAACTTATACAAAAATGATGAGTGTTAGGGATGGAGCTTATACAAAAATGATGAGTGTTAGGGATGGAACTTATACAAAAACGATGAGTGTTAGGGATGGAACTTATACAAAAATGATGGACGTTAGGGATGGAACTTATACAAAAATGATGAGTGTTAGGGATGGAACTTATACAAAAATGATTAATGTCAGGGATGGAACTTATACAAAAGTGATGAGTGTTAGGGATGGAACTTATACAAAAATGATGAGCGTTAGGGATGGAACTTATACAAAAATGATGGACGTTAGGGATGGAACTTATACAAAAATGATGGACGTTAGGGATGGAACTTATACAAAAATGATGAGTGTTAGGGACAGAACTTATACAAAAATGATGAGCGTTAGGGATGGAACTTATACAAAAATGATGAGCGTTAGGGATGGAACTTATACAAAAATGATGAGTGTTAGGGATGGAGCTTATACAAAAATGATGAGCGTTAGGGACAGAACTTATACAAAAATGATGAGCGTTAGGGATGGAACTTATACAAAAATGATGAGTGTTAGGGATGGAGCTTATACAAAAATGATGAGCGTTAGGGACAGAACTTATACAAAAATGATGAGCGTTAGGGATGGAACTTATACAAAAATGATGAGCGTTAGGGATGGAACTTATACAAAAATGATGAGTGTTAGGGATGGAGCTTATACAAAAATGATGAGCGTTAGGGACAGAACTTATACAAAAATGATGGACGTTAGGGATGGAACTTATACAAAAATGATGAGTGTTAGGGACAGAACTTATACAAAAATGATGAGCGTTAGGGATGGAACTTATACAAAAATGATGAGCGTTAGGGATGGAACTTATACAAAAATGATGGACGTTAGGGATGGAACTTATACAAAAATGATGAGTGTTAGGGATGGAGCTTATACAAAAATGATGAGTGTTAGGGATGGAACTTATACAAAAATGATGAGTGTTAGGGATGGAACTTATACAAAAATGATGGACGTTAGGGATGGAGCTTATACAAAAATGATGAGTGTTAGGGATGGAGCTTATACAAAAATGATGAGTGTTAGGGATAGAACTTATCCAAAAACGATGAGTGTTAGGGATGGAACTTATACAAAAATGATGAGTGTTAGGGACAGAACTTATACAAAAATGATGAGTGTTAGGGATGGAGCTTATACAAAAACGATGAGTGTTAAGGACAGAACTTATACAAAAATGATGAGTGTTAGGGATGGAACTTATACAAAAATGATGAGCGTTAGGGATGGAACTTATACAAAAATGCTGAGTGTTAGGGATGGAACTTATACAAAAATGATGTGCGTTAGGGATGGAACTTATACAAAAATGACGAGCGTTAGGGATATAACTTATACAAAATGATGAGTGTTAGGGATAGAACTTATACAAAAATGATTAATGTCAGGGATGGAACTTATACAAAAACGATGAGTGTTAGGGACAGAACTTATACAAAAATGATGAGTGTTAGGGATGGAGCTTATACAAAAACGATGAGTGTTAAGGACAGAACTTATACAAAAATGATGAGTGTTAGGGATGGAACTTATACAAAAATGATGAGCGTTAGGGATGGAACTTATACAAAAATGCTGAGTGTTAGGGATGGAACTTATACAAAAATGATGTGCGTTAGGGATATAACTTATACAAAATGATGAGTGTTAGGGATAGAACTTATACAAAAATGATGAGCGTTAGGGATGGAACTTATACAAAAATGCTGAGTGTTAGGGATGGAACTTATACAAAAATGACGAGCGTTAGGGATATAACTTATACAAAATGATGAGTGTTAGGGATAGAACTTATACAAAAATGATGAGCGTTAGGGATGGAACTTATACAAAAATGATGAGCGTTAGGGATGGAACTTATACAAAAATGATGTGCGTTAGGGATGGAACTTATACAAAAATGATGTGCGTTAGGGATGGAACTTATACAAAAATGATGAGCGTTAGGGATATAACTTATACAAAATGATGAGTGTTAGGGATAGAACTTATACAAAAATGATGAGCGTTAGGGATATAACTTATACAAAATGATGAGTGTTAGGGATAGAACTTATACAAAAATGATGGGTGTTAGGGATGGAACTTATCCAAAAATGATGAATGTTAGGGATAGAACTTATACAAAAATGATTAGTGTAAGGGATGACACTGATACAAAAATGATTAATGTCAGGGATGGAACTTATACAAAACTGATTAGTGTTAGGGATGGAACTTATACAAAAATGATGAGTGTTAGGGATAGAATTTATCCAAAAATGATTAGTGTTAGTGATGGAACTTATATAAAAATGATGAGAAAGATCTCAAACTTTAGCTGGAGATCCCACCCAACATTGACCTATATTTTTGGAGATATCACAAGTTTATCTCCTAAGCTTAAGCAAAAATGCATTTTGCTGGCCACTGTTATTGAGTGCAGAAGGAGGTGATCTCATCCTTCCTCCATTGACTTTCCTCTGGATGTGTTATCTCAAGGAAACTGACGTATCCACACAGAATTGCTTGAGACTCGGGACTTGATAGAAGATATCTGAGTGTTGTAATACTTGACAATGTTGTGTGTGGTGAAACTGTCAATGGATTTCTGACCAACCATAGCTTAGTCAAATGATGATGATGATGATGATGATAAAGGTGCAGGAATTGACATGACAAAATATTCTCATAGAATAATAACTTTTTAATAAAAATTATTTCATGAATAAGTGCTGAAATTTTAATTAATAACATAGTTTCTTAACTCTAATGATATTAACTGTAAGCGATAGATGTTCATTGTGGAATAAAGAATATGAATACTGGCTTGAAGTGAGAAACTGGTGAGCAGATTTCAAATTCCAATTGAGTTTGTTACATTCATTTATGCACAAATAGCTTTGGGAAAGGTAAAAATCCATCTCTCTTCCCCACAGCTATGGATTGAATAACAGAACAGACTGGGTCCTTCAAGCCTTGTTTTTCAACCGGTCTACCACAGAAAGAAACAGCAAAATACTGTCAAAAACTTTTCTGCCTAGTCAGTCATAAATTGAAAGAGTCATGATCTGCCATGTATTATGTATGGCACTCACAGATTGAAATGTAAAAGGATGATCATCTGCATCTGAACAAGATATAATCTATAGAAATTTGAGTAGTCATGAGGGAGAGGGAATTGGTAGGTAATGTTGTCAGAAACTTAGAAATACTATTTTGTTATTGCTATTTTTCTGTAGCACACTGTATGCTAATTCCCTTATTGTAATCACGTCTATGCTTGTCTGGTTTACGAGAGTCTTGTGGCCTAGCATATGTGCTGATTATTTTAAGTTTTCGTATTTTCCAGTAATGTTCTGTGTCTCTGATTTCAGTTTTATCCCACAGAGTGTGATGATATCCCTTTTCATTCCAGATATGGTCATCATCATTTATCCATCACACCCAATAGAGCATGGGGCAGCAACTTTTTGTTGCTGTTTTCGTAACAAACTGTTTTTTACGGGGCAGGGTTGTTAGCCCTGCACCCAACCCCCAAATATGGAGTACCGGTGGATCATTCTTGGTTTTTACGTTTACAGCACCTGTTATTCTGAAATAGTCACCCGTTTAAGTACTGACCAGGCTCGATGTTGCTTAACATTGGTGATCGGATGAGAACCAGTGTATTCAACACGATATAGCCATAGACCGAGATATGGTCAGCCATGCCTGATTTTTGTGTTTCCCCTCTGTGTTGCAGCTTTACAGTGACCTTAAGCAGGTGGTCCATTTCTCCTTTATATTTCTTGCCACAGCTGCATGGGATGGAGTCCTTAATCATGTTCTCCACTATGGGAAATCCTACTCTGAAGAGGTGTATAACCCCTTCTGAAGCTCATTCTGAACCACAGATCTTTTGTATTTTTTTTTGATAACCCATTCACACAGGGTAGGAAGATCAAGGCTGTCTTTTTAATGTTTTTATCGTCTTACACCCTTCTTCGAATTCCAGTTGAATTTTTCACATTGACTTACACAAAAATACCCTTGGAAAAGGTATTAATCTGTCTCTTCCCCCATTTATGGGTTTAATAATAAGACAGATTTGGTTCTATAGCCTTGGCTGGCAACCAGTCTACTGCAGAAAGCAATGGCAACCTACTGCAGGATAATCTTTTGCCCAGTCAGTCATTTTTGAGACACAATCACCCAAAGCGTGTATCACGTTCATAGGACAGTCTGGTTGGTAACCGGTCATGACGGACAAATTTTATAAAGAGACAGTCTACTGAAACATTGTTTGGGGTCAGATTACCCTAGACTGTCTGCATTCAAAAATCTTTTATTTTTAATTTAATCTCTGAAAGATTTTTAATCTCTAGCTCAATCTCTGAAGAAGTTTTAATAAAAGTGAAACATGTTAAATTGAGACATGTTTCCTACTTGTTTTTTAATCATTCTATTATATACATATATATATATTTATTATGTAAACATTATTTGGGTTCATATTTGATTTGATGCTCAATTTATTTATTAAACATAATATTTTAATTGTTGTCTAAGGCACTGATTCCTGAAATAGACAGATTTACTTAGTTTCGTGTTCTAATGTAAAAAAAGCAATTTTTATTTATTAATCAATCAAATTTTATTGCTTAAATGTTATTTTCAGTGGATACTTATATTTGAGTAGATGTTTCATTTCAAGTGGCAGAGACAAATCCATGTTTAAAGTCACTTTTCTACTTTATTTAGTCAGAGAGGTCAAATCCAATGACGCTTTCCCCTTGGGATACACAGGTTCATATCCTGCCAGAGAGCTTTTGTCTCATACACTTTTCAAACATTCAGGCAGTAGATGAAAAGAAATAAATATACTGTTTAATAAATAAATGTGGCATCTATTCAAACACAAGATCCATTAAAAATAAGATTTAAGAAATATAAGACTGTTGGATTAATAAATAAATCCATTCCTTTATATATATATATATATATATATATATATATATATAAGCACCAATATCATAGGGTTAAAAATAATCCATGTTGAAGGAAAATGTTTACACAAAATGGGAGGGTTACTTATTATCTGCTTTGATTTGTGATTTAGAGTTCTTAAATGATTAGTTGCCTGCTTTATTTTGAATCTGCTCTCAAACGAACTGACAGGACCTTGAACAGATGTTTTCTAGGATCCATCTGTATTTAAAATAGAAGCAGCAACATCTCAAGTAAATGAAATAAGAACAGATTCAGACAATAAAATGACGTGATAGCTGCTTAGAGGGATAATTGCCCATATGATCTTTGACCAAAGGTGCAATGAAATTACTGGAGATTGATTCTCAGACTCAATCAGAAATCAAATGCAGAAATCCAGCATCAAAAGATTAAACTAAAAACAAACCCAAAAACAAAGGAGTCATGTCTCCTTTTATAGATGTAGATTAAGTGGTTACTAATTACATCTTACTAATTATGTAATACTAATTAAATAATTACAGCAATGCTGGATTACATGCTAATTAGAAGTATTTTTTTAGATCTGTGAGTATTATGTAGATCTACAGAAGGATGCTGCGGATATCATGGACCAAGCATGTGAGCAATGGCGAGGTTTTGGAAAGGATGGAAATGAAGATGAGCATCAGGAAGAGATAACTAAAGTTCCTCAAACATGCAGTGAGGAAAGAGGGCTTGGAGAACCTGATGCTAACAGGCCAGATAGAGGGAAAAAGAGACAGGGGAAAGCAGCGGATAACATATTTGAAGGATCTGATTAGATGAATGATGGAACGAGGGTTGCATGGTGCAACAGAAGAAAGTGTGCTAAGAGGCACCGGGACAGGGAGATGTAGAAAGCCATGATTGCCTACGTCCTGAAAGGACATGGCACATAAAAGAAGAGTATTGTAATAGTTTTCAACACAGAAAGTGGAATCGGCAGCCTGAAATTGCATTCTACCTTAGTCTGCTGCATTCACTTTCACACAAACGTCCTTGCGAAATGCATGAATTCCTATCTTACTCATAACAGCACCTCAACATTTTTCAAACTGATGTCCTCATTTTTATAGCCATATTCATATTCATGAAATGTCGACCGTTGTATGCTCCAACCTTCTTCAGGTGATTAGAATATTGAACCCTTTATCTCATAGTTAGGCATTGGGGCACCTCAACATGGTGTAATATTTAGCAAGCTTGACTCATTAGAACAATTGAAACATTTGGAATTAGAAGGTACTTTTCATGATTTATGTTGCTTGGACTGTTGTCCTCATATTCATTGTGATAGTCATATTCCCAGCGTTTAAGCCATTGTACATTTTGCCTTTCTTGAGATGATTGGAATTTTAAACATTTTATTTCAATCATTGAAGTATATTGTTCTTGTTCCATGAGTCATGCCACTTCTGTATGTCATAGTTGTCTCTCTTTAATAAATAATGTAAATACTGCCTAATCTCAGAAGCACAGATAAATATTGGAAGGTACTTCCCATTGTAAAATAAAAAAGAAGAGAAAATTGTGTTTGAGGTTTGTCGACTTTTGAAATGCCATAGCTTTTGATTTATTTGGGATAAAGCACTCAATTTTTTTTTTTTAATCATTTCACCCCAAGCTAGGCACTCCACTGCCACTATTGCGCATGGGGCTACAGAGGGGAAGGTAAAGAGAAGGAGTGGTTAGACATAGGAAATGTCAGGAGGAAGGTAATAGATGGGTAAGGATAGATACAGAGGATGAGGGTTGGGCAGATGGGAAGAGTGTTTGATAGAATGGGAGCAAGTTAGTGTGTTAGGAGGTGTCTATTGACCTTACATTTAAACTCCTGGAGATTGTAGCCGTCGGGGAAGCTATCATGAAGGTGAAGCATCTATGTTAACAGAGAAACACTTACATTTACACTTAACTGATTTTCACACGCATGGCAGAAAGTACCTTCTTGTACTGAAGGCTTCAATTACAACTGAGTAGTGAGTTTGATCCTCACTGGGTACCCCATACTTTTGACCTTGTGCCACATCTAAGTTGTGCTTAGAAAATCAACTCTATTATAATATACTTACAACCTACATAGAACATTATTAGAACTTGCTTGTCGTGGAATGTACGGTTTTAAGTAAAAAAATGTCTGAGGGTCACTTATGCTGTCATCAGGCAAAGTAATCTAACTAGATGCTAACTGAAATAAAATGATTGAAAAATTAAAAGACGTTAATTGAAATATTAACACATTTTAATGATAATGTTTACAAAAACTGAAATACAGAAATTCGGAAGAACATTAACATCCATTGCTCGTCACGATTTCTGCATTAAATAACAGAGCAGACTGATATTATCTAACCTTGGATAGCAGCTAATCTAGATGAAAGTTTAAATAATAAAAACAAGGAATATGATTACTGATTCTCCTTTGGAGCCTGTCGAGAACACTGAGGTGGTAGATATAGCTATAGATTGAATGTAGTTGTTCTACTTAAGGTCAGTTGAGAGTGTGAGACTGAGAAGGAGCAGTGTGTTTGTTTCTTTCTGGCAGATTAGCATCAAACCCTGGTAACGTTACCTGATTTAAGGATTTCCGCTCCTAATCTACAGCCCCCTTAAAGTAATTTGACTTTTCTTTTACTGTTGTTCATCAAATACTTAGGCCTAAGAGCCACTCAAGGTAGGGGGTTATTGAATGAGATTGTAAAAAGTAGATAACAGTTTGCCCCAGACTGGAAGAAGCTAACATTATCGTAATTGGAGAAGCCACAATTCTTGGGTAAAATCTGTCTGAATAATACTTCTTCCTTACCATCTTTATTTTAGGATGATCTATATAAGAATGACATGCATGAATGCCTCCAAGGTCAGCACTAGGCTCTCTAAAAATTGTCTAAATGAACTCTTTCTTTTTTCATCAGCATGGCTGATGCTAACCTCCAGAAAATTAACTCCTTGCACCTTTCTAGGTTAACATTCTCTAATGACATGAAGCGGAAAGATTATACTGAATCAATTGCTAAGTCTGCAGGTAGGGAAGTTAATTCACTGTGTCATATTAGACAGTTTTCCTCTCCAGAATCTGTCATACATATTTACAAGTCTGCCATTCACCTAATCTTTGAATATTGTTGGCACATATAGTCTGAGGCTCCTGCTAAATATCTAGAGGTTCTTGATAAAATCCAAAGAAGAATCTGTAATGTTATTCATTCTGACCTGGCATCTCAGGTTCAATCACTTTCTTTTTGACAAGTCTGTTGTTTTTGCTATATATCTAGAGATTCTTGATAAAAATCCAAAAAGAATCTGCAATTATATTGATCCTGATTTGGCATCTCAGTATCAGTAACTTTCTTAGTGACAAGTCTGTTTTTTCTGCTACATATCTGGAGATTCTTGATAAAATCTGAAGAAGAATCTGCAATGTTATTGGAACTGACCTGACATCTTGGCTTTAGTCACTTTCTCACCATCGTCACATGCCTTTTCCATAAAGAATTTCATGGTAATTGTTCTGATGAACTTTCCTCTTTTGTACCTAGACTTTATGAATTTAAGTGCAATACTAGATTGGCACTTAGGTCTCATCAGTTTTTCATTTTTTTTTTTATTCTTTATATTTCTCAATAATGTTTTCTTCACACTCAGTAGTCCTCTGCATCTTAGAGGCTTTGTTGCTTTGCTTGGGGTAAAATTCTTTAAAAAATTCCTGTCAGAGCATTGTTGTGGCAATAATTTTAGGAAGCTTAAAATTGCTTGCTTGATTCAATTTTCTCTTTCCAGTACTTCTGGAATACAAAGAGAATGAGGATGATTTGATTCTGTATTCTTGGCGGAGCAGGTCTTAGCTGTGAAAGCTTGAACTGGTGGAATTGAGGAATGTATCTAAATCTAAACTTATTTATAAATGGAACTTTGTCTGTGTGTGTCTGTTACCTATAGACTCCGAAACGGCTGAACCGATTTTCTTGAAAATTTACACAGTTGTACTATAAGCGACTGTGAGTGTTCTTGGCTAGGTTTTGTGTCGAGGTACCCCAAATAAATATCGATAATCGATAATCAAAAAAATCGGGTTATAGAAGGAGTGGTCCAATTTTAATCAAATTTGATACATTTATAGACAAAGACATAAGAAACAATATTCAAAAGTTTCAAGGTTGCAGTTATTACAATAGTGCAGAAAATCAATAATAATAATAATAATAATAATAATATATATATATATATATATATATATAAGCTTTCATTACACCCGAGCAACGCTGGGCTATACTGCTAGTCTTGTTATAAAATTTTCTGTGGTATTAGCAATACAGTAACTATTGGTTTGCAATGTTTTATCTTCAGTGAAGTGGTTGTAAAGTGGGAAATACTTCATCGCCCACAAGGTCGCATAGATAGTTTTGAACTTTGTCAAGACGGGAAAGTAAGAATAGACTAGCTCCAGTCCGGATATGACGGCAATAGCCAATTTGTTTTTTAGTTCTGACTCTTGTAAATGGTAGAAGGAATTAGATATTGTTTGGAGCAGTACAAGAAACTAACCATTTTTTTCTGTTGCTGCTTTTGTGGCTCTCTTGATGGCTCTAGTCTTCTGCAGGCCCAAACAAAGAAACTGACCTGCAAGCACTGTATCCCCCTTAGATTCTTTTGGTATTCTTCTGTCAGCTCAACGAACTTTGCTCTCTTTCATTGTTTCAATACTCCTAGAGAGTAATTTGCTTAAGAAAGCCCTGCATGTTTCCACTCAAGCTCAATATTATGCTTGACCAGAGCACTGTTGTTGGAATAATGTTGGGATTCATTTTTACCCAACTCAGTTTTGCATTCCACTCCTGTTAAAATTTACTGTAAATAGAGGAAGATACAGTTGTACTCTGAAATGACTTGAACTCATGAACTATACTTCTGAAACATGTTATACGGAAAATGCTTCAATCATCTTAAAAATTGCCCAAACTTATGATCTTTTGATCATACGTATTTTCCTGTTGACTCTATCTTTTTAGTGCAGTAAAAAGATAGAGTCAGCAGGAAAGTACATATGATCAAAAGATCATAAGTTTGGGCAATTTTTGAGATGATTGAAAGCATTTTCTGTATAACACGTTTCAGAAGTATCTTTTTAGTGCAGTAAAAAGATACTGTCTGGGGTACAGATCCCCAGGATCCTGAATTCATTAAAAGAGTTCCTTAACCAAAAATAACCAGAATCCTCCTTTAAAGAATTTAGAAATGGAAGCATTATGATCAGACAGGATGCACTTCTGCAATAAGCTTGCTACCCATTCCAATTGATTCTCTTAGCTATTTTGTTTCTTTTATAAATGAATTATGGTAGTGCTAATCTTGATTAATTTTTGATTCTAAGCCTAAAGAATTGTTTTATTAATATTTGACAAATTAATAACAATATTTCATCCAAGTCTTTGAAACAACTTAAGACTTTAAGTTGAATTTACATCTCGGTAAAACTGCTATTATGTTAAACAAGATGAAGAAAAACAACTTTTAAAGAAACATTCAAGAAACATTTTTTACAAAATCATTCAAAAAATATTCAGTGCTAAAATGTTTTTTTGTTTACATAATCTTTATAACAGAAATTCTTCAAATGGTTTTTATAAGCCCAGTTTTTAAAATAATCTTCACAGAACTTTTTTTTTAATCATCTCACCCCAAGTAAGGCGCTCTACTGCCACTGTTGCGCAGGGGGTTACATCGGGGAAAGTGACGAGAAAGAGGGGTTAGTTATAGGAAATATCAGAAGGAGAGTAAAAGACAGATGAGAATACCGAGGATGGAGGTGGAGTAGGTGAAAAAAGAGCTTGTGAGAATGGATGTGAGTTAGTGTGATAGGAGATGTCTATTGACCTTACATTTAAATTCCTGGAGATTGTAGCTGTCGGTATATGGAAGGGAATTCCACAGGTGGGAAGTGCGTGAAAAGAAGTTGTCAGAGTAGAAATTGAGGTTACATTTTATTGGTTTCTCTGTAAAAGGGTGGGACCTAGTTGCTAATCTAGTAGCTCATGTAAATTCATACCTAGGGAGCACCAGTGATTTAAGTTCATTGAAGCAGAAGCTGTACAAAGTATTTATAGAAGAGGCACAGGGAAGCCACATCACACCGGTGAGACATTGACTGCAGACAAGCTGCCAAGTTGGTATCGGCCGCATTACAGATTCTTCTTTGGATTTTGTCAAGAATCCTGAGGTGAATCCCAACATTATTGCCACAATTTAGGTTATAAATGTTTATGTTTACATCATCTTTATAAGCTAAATTCTTCAAATAGTTTTTACAAGCCCAGTTTTTAAAATAATCTTCACAGAATTCCTTAAATAATATTTAAAAGCCCAATTCTTCAAATAGTCTTTACAAGCCTGATTCTTAAATTTATCTTTACAAGACTGAGTTTTAATATAGTCTTTGCAATCCCAGCTTTTAAGTAGTTTTTACCAACACATTTCTTTAAACAGTTTTAAAAATAGTCTTTAAAATTTTGCTGTGGAAAGTGGATATATCTGCTCAAATTTTTTATGACTGTTAACTGAAGAAAGTGAATTTATCCGATGCCATTGATAAAACCACTCCTTATGCTACGAGAAGAGGATATTTTTAACATTTTTGGTGATAATTAACATCATTATGGCAATTACCATAAAATTTCATTATGCACTAAAAGGATAAAAAAACAGTTTTAAGACAGACTTTAAAAAATTAGTTTTTTAAGGAGTCTTTTTAGGATGTGCATTGTGGTGCAGTGGATATCAACTTGGAACGAGAAATCATGGAGCCGAGTTCAAATTCCAATTAAATTCCTTGCATTCACTTGCGCACAAATCCCCTTGAAAAAGGTATTAATCCGTCTCTTCCTTGCAGTTACAGGTTAAATAATAGGACAGATTGGGTTCTATAGCCTTGGCTAGCAACCAGTCTACTGCAGAAAGCAATGGCAACCTACTGTGGGATAATCTTCTGCCCAGTCAGTCATGTCTCTTTCGAAACATGATCGCCCAAAGTGTGTATCACGTATGGCAATTAACTCACTGTTACAGTTTCAGTTTTCAAAATCATCAATCCAGTTTTTTAAGATGCTTTATAAATTCAATTCTTTAAAAAATCTTTAGAATTTCAGTTCTTTATACATATTTTACAGAACAGTTTCTAAATGATATTTACAAGACTAATTCCTTAATTTTTACAAGTCTAGTTGCTTTACCAGTCTTTGGAAATCTAATTTGCATGTTTTCATAAGTTGAATCTGACTTAACTACTTATCAATGTCCTTCTTTTGGAATTTTACACCTGACGAAGACAATAGAATGAGCTGAAACATGGAAATCAAAACCTGAAGCAGTAGTAAAGCTGTCTGGATAAAACTTGAATATTAATGAATCTTTCCAAGATGTGTTTTATGGTGTTCGATTAGAAACACAACTGAGAATAATTAGATTTGAAAATTTATATTTTAATCATTAACCTTTAAAAAGGTCAGGCAGATTGAGATTTTAATATATTTTCTTTTTCTAATTGGAATAGAGAACAGTAAAATGTGTACGTGCCATGATAGTATGTTTATAGGCAATAATTTGCAGAGATGATTCAGACCAAGTGAGAGAGTACTCGGGGCAGAAGTCAAACATTTTTTGAGCATGTGTTTTTGAATGATGTCGGAAGAAGGGACGAAGCTTGTAAAACAGGAAAATAAGAATAACAAAAAGAGGAAAGAAATACAAATGAAAAAGTAAAAACAAAGAAGAATTAATTGTAATTCTCAATCAAATTGTCTGAAAATCTCAAATGAAATATCTTCATTAGTGCACGTATTTTTAAATTTTTTTAAGTTTCTTTTTTTTTATGTAGTTTTTAACCTAATTATTTTAACTATAAATATTATTCGTCTTGAAAAAGAGGCAAATTGGGTAAAAAAAAAGTACAAGTATTTCATCACTGAGAAGAATATTCCACTCAAACAGTTTCTTCCCATGAACCACTGCTCTGTGGATTTGACTCCCAAGAGGATGTTTTCCCAATCATTACAATCTTAACCTGTTCAAGTCTAGAGTTAGCCATTATCTTCCCCTCTTATCCATTGCTCTGTGGAACTGACTCCCAAGAGAATGTTTCCCCAATCACTACAATTTTAACCTGTTCAAGTCTAGAGTTAACCATTATCTTCCCCACCTCTGCACCAAAGAACTGACTTCCAAGGAAATGTTTCCCCAATCATGACAATCTTAATTTGTTCAAGTCTAGAGTTAACTATTATCTTTCTCTTTTATCGATTGGGTTCTATTGCCTTGGTTGACAACCAGTCTCCTGCAGAAAGTAATGGCAACCTACTATAGAAAAATCTTCTGCTCAGTCACTCATATCTCTCTCTCAGCGTATATCACATATGGTGTTTAACTGACTGATGTAGGACCTAGGACCACAGCTCCACCACACTAGGTGTCACTTCTGTGGTTTACATAACAAGTAGGTTTTTACAGGGTGTGATTGCCAAACCCATATCAAACTGGATTTGAATTCAGAGTTGCTCTTTTCCTAAACTGGCTGCCAGCAAAGGCTATAGAGCTTAAACTGCTTTGCTGGCTGGAGAAGAAATAAATTCTTATCAAAAGCAATGACTTCAGCTGGAATTTGAACCCAGTAAAACAGCATCATTTTCCATTGCAATAACCATTATACTATGAACACATATTTTATTTATCAGTATTTATGAATATACAAATGTATTGATATACATATCCTCTCTACTATAATAAAGACTGTTGTATATTTATTTGTGTGCATATATATATATATCATTTCTGTCATGCTGGAAAGAGAAAAACAGTATAGCAGAGTTGGCTCAGTTCATACTTTTTACTATCAGTTATGAAAGCATTTTTTAAAGCTTTATTTATATATATTTTGCATTTATTTGTGTGTGTGTGTATATACATATAATTTATTTGTTTGAACAATAGTTTTTAATCGATACTCGTTTTTGAGTAGAAATTCTGTTTTTAATCCAACATTTTCGTAACAAAATTTATCGTAAATAATCAGGCCGGTAGAAATAAATATATAAATATACTATTTGATTAAAAACAGAATATCTACTCAAATACAAGTATCAATTAAAAATAATGTTCAGACAAATAAAATATGTCAGTTGACAAAGCCATTTACTTAATCTTCAGTATTTTCTGTAACAATATATATATATATATATATATATACACTCTCACACCCTGATTGAGCACTCTGGAGGAATGGTAGACTTTGAAAAAACAGTAGCTACTCTAGAATCTATGCATCATTCATTCAGTTATGAATTAGAACACTCTTAGATACTAGCGTATGTATACATGATATATCACACACAAAAAGTCTGACTTCTTCTACCGAGCGCCCATAGCTCAGAGGTAGAATCGCCAATTGATGTCAATTCAGTCGGATTTCAATCCTGGCTAAAAGCAATCAGATGTCTAACCATACTGATGAGCTGTTATACTGCAAAACAGATTTGTCTGCGGATGACTATATATATATATATATATATATATATTTATTTTAAGGCTTGAATTCAGCATCAATCGCCATTATTTATCTACTTGATTCCCATCCATCCTTTATTTTTTCTTTGACATCCACTGTACTTAGTTTTTTCTTTCACTGTAATCCCCTGTACACCATTGGCATTTATGCCTTGCTTGGGGTGAAATGGTTTAAAAACAAAAGCTCTTACTGTATGCTTGTTTTTTAACAGTGCCTATATATATATATATATATATATATATATATATATATATCCTTTCTGTTATAATAAAGACCATTTCATATTTGTATATATATATATATATATACATATATATATATATCCGTCACTGAAGTTAAGCAACGTTGAGTCTGGTCAGTACTTAGATGGGTGACCGCTTTAGAATATCAGGTGTTGTAAGCGTTTAGTGATAGATGTGCATTATGGTGCAGTGGATATTGGCTCGGAAAGAGAAATCGGTGAGCCAAGTTCAAATTCCAGTTGAATACCCTGCATTCACTTAAGCACTGGTACCCTTGGGAAAGGTATTAATCTGTCTTTTCCCTCCAGTTATGGGTTAAAAAAAAACAAATCCCAATGAATCTTGATACTCAAAAAGAAAAAAGTATGACTAGACACAAAACTTATATAAAACAACAATAAATTGTTGAAAGAAAAAAATTACCAGCAATAAACAAATAAAATTTTAGTTAGCAATAAATGACCCAAGGAGGTTGATTTGCCATAAAAACAAAACAACCAAACCAATCATATCAATAATCCAAATTTGCTTAATAAAAATAAATGATTTAATAATCACGTGCTGACATAGAAAAAAAATACTTACTTAAATTCATAAGATTGGTATAGATACCTCTTTATGTTTGCCTCTTTCTTTCTTTCTTTCTTTTCCCCCACAATATTTACTTTTAACAATTATGAATTAAACTCCTTTTATTTTTGCTCCTTACATTCAGTCAGTTAAGTGCTATATGTGAAGCACGCTTGGGCGATCATGTCTTTTTCGAAACATGACTGACTGGGCAGAAGATTATCCCGCAGTAGGTTGCCATTGCTTTCTGCGGTAGACTGGTTGCTGATCAAGGCTATAGAACCCAATCTGTCCTGCTATTTAACCCATAACTGGAGGGAAGAGACGGATTAATACCTTTCCCAAGGGTATTTGTGTGTAAGTGAATGCAATGAATTAGTTGGAATTCGAAATCAGCTCCCTGATTTCTCATTCCGAGCTAATAGCCACTGTACCACAATGCACATCCTGCTGACATTACTGTTCTTAATTCCAAATTTTACTTCATAATTTTTCTTTGTATTTTTGTTTTATTTTATCTCATCTCATTTTTATTTAAAATTTTTAAAATTTTAAAATCTTAATTTTTGTTTCATTTTTTTTATGTACATGTATTATTTGAATATGGATGTGCACTGTGGTGCAGTGGATATCGACTCAGAACGACAAATCGAGGAGCTGAGTTCGAATTCCAGTTGAATCCATTATATTCACTTAGGCGCAAATACCCTTGGGAAAGGTATTAATCCGTCTATTCCTTCCAGTTATGGGTTAAATAGCAGGACAGATTGGGTTCTATAGCCTTGGTTGGCAACCAGTCTACCGCAGAAAGCAATGGCAACCTACTGCAGGATAATCTTCAGCCCAGTCAGTGTGTATCACATATGGCACTTAACTGACTGACTGAATATTTGAATATTTAAATTTTTAAGCCTCATGATTTACGCCCCTTTGATTTCTTCTCCCTGCATTTTATTATTTTTTATTTTTGTTATGACATCATGATGGTGTCTTCAAGAAACTTCAAAATCAACATGAACCTGTTCCGCTAAGTGACAAGCTACCCTGCATTAATCCTGTTAATTCTTTATCTTTTCCTGATTGTTGAACAGTTTATGATTAAAAAAAAATAATGCTTGCCATAATATTAGTAAAGCTATTTAAGAAAATAACAACCTTGGTGTTAAATATTATCACAGGTCATATTATATATATAGAAGAAGGAAATTACTGGAAAGTAATTGAAACTCACCTGAAGCGAGCTGAATGTGTAATGCTCCTCATGCCAACAACATTTCCACCGAGATTCTCTACGGCATATGACTTCATTGAATTTCTTTTTATGTGTTTCTCTCAAATTTATATCTAAATTGGGGCAAACCTCATGTTCTGAGAATGCAACGTGAACCTCATTACATTTTAATGATCAGTCATGATATTTTTCTCCTCAGCTGTTTGCGTAATGTTTTGCTAATGATGTTGTCTAGCATACACCATGCTTCCGAGTTGGACGCTGGTGGAAATTTGATTCTTGGTAGTTTGGGTTGCATCCCATTTTTTGATTTAACAACTTGGATATCCTCAGCACTGTGGCATGCATTCTGGCATTGGTTTTTTGTCATCTTATCTGCATTGACAGAGTGCTACTTCTGAACAGTTTGCAGAGAAGCACAACCCATTTCTGTAAGGTGAATCCTCGCTCCCTTTTAGGACCTCGGTTTTTTACCACCAACACATGGGAAGTCTGTGAACTTTCCTAAATTCATGGTTTGTTTTTTATTCTGGGTTCATTGCCGATTATTCCGTTTGGAGTCATCCTCCTCCCTTCCTTTTGGTGAATCCTGAGGGCATTTTCTTTTTATTTTCCTTTATAGCAATTGTTAATGAACTCTGGGTTGGTGACTTGGTGAGATCAACTGGTCAGCAACCCAGAGTTCATTAAGTCACACTATATATATAGTGACATAAATTACTAAATATATATATGAGGGTGCACATATATATCATATTATTATTCTGGTGTTAATAAAACAGAGCTCAATGTATGAATGGAGCTGTATTATATCTAAACTTATTTATAAATGGAACTTTGTGTATGTGTGTCTCTGTTACCTATTGACTCTGAAACAGCTTAACAGATTTTCTTGAAAATTTACACAGTTGCACTATAAGCATCTGCGAGTGTTCTTAGCTAGGTTTATATGTCAAGGTACCCCTGATAAATATCGAAAATCGATAAAATAGAAGGAGTGGTCCGATTTTAATCAAATTTGATACACTCATAGACAAAGACATAAGAAATGATATTCAGAAGTTTCAAGTTTGCATTTCTTACAATAGTGCAGAAAATCGATTATATATATATATATATATATATATATATAAAAGGCAAGATGTTTGTGTGTTTGTCTGTTTATCTGCCTGTATGTCTGTATTTTTTCAGCCCTTTTATTTTAGTTTTTGCTTCTGGTTTGGCTCTAAGTAGGTATAATTGTAGTTCTTAGTCTCAGCCACGATACCATTTACTCAGACGACTTATTTAGCCTTCAAAATTCAGTTTACGATGAAAAAAACTTATTTGATATCAATACCAGGAAATCAAAATTTGACTTACATTCATTCATTTTTCTTTCAGTCTACGGTTTCTCGTTAACTGGAAATAACTATTGCTTTTTAGTCTTTCATGCCAATTTCCAAAGAGTCTGAGCTCCAGAACCATGGATTAGTTTTAAAGCTTTCATTACATCCACGCAACACTAGGCTATACTGCTAGTAAATATATATATATGTACATATTATCCTACATCTACTGCATGACTTGGAGTTTCATGCGTTATGCATTCATCATGTGCATATTTCAAACTGACAATTTAATAAATTTAAATTTAAGTTCACTCAGTGTTCATGGGAACTAAATCTTATAAAGTTAAGTTACTGCTTTTTTTAAATAATAAGATTAAAAATTTAAATATTCTACAGTAATATAGATAAAATTTATAATTTAAAATAAAATTAAAAAATAAGAACAATAAAATGCATATATATATATGATGTGCATTGTAAGGCAGTGGATATCAGCTCAGAATAAGAAATTGGTGAGCCAAGTTTGAATTCCAGTTGACTTTTATTGCTTTCACTTTTGCACAAATACCCTTCAAGAAGGTACTAATTTGGCTTTTCTCTCTTCAGACATGGATCAAATAGCTGGACAGATTGGTTCTACAACCTTGGTTGGCAACCAGTCTACCACAGAAAGCAATGGTAACCTGTTGCAGAAAAATCTTCTGCCCAGTCAGTCATGTCTTGAAAGAGACTTGATCACCCAAGTGCAATCACTCAATATGGCACTTAACTGACTGATATATATATATATATATATATATATATATATATATATATATATATATAAGATTTTATCAGCATATTGCCCTGCAGAAGAAATATTCAAATAGTATTCTACATTATCTTTCTGCAAAGTTTTGCTAAAACATTTGCATTGCATTTCTTTCCCTCTTCCTGACCTGCACCCTCAGGCTGCCCATTTAGTTTTGGTAGGCTATGGCAGGTAGAGTTTCAGTGCATTTACTAAATTAATAATAGCTATTACGGTCAGTCAGTTAAGTGCCATACGTGATACACGCTTGGGCAATCATGTCTTGAAACAAACATGACTGAGTAGGCAGAAGATTATCCCACAGTAGGTTGCCATTGCTTTCTGCAGTAGACTAGTTGCCGACAAAGCAATCTGTCCTGTTATTTAACCCATAACTGGAAGGAATAGACGGATTAATACCTTTCCCAAGGGTATTTGCGCGTAAGTGAATGCAATGAATTCGGCCGGAATTCGAACTCGGGCTCCCCGATTTCTCGTTCCGAGCCAATATCCAATGCTCCCCAACGCACATCCTTTACAGTAACTAATCCAATTCAACGCCTATCACTCTCAAAATGACGACAACAACAACAGCATTTGCACAAGTACCTGCCCTGATATTAGTTAATAAATAAAGCAAAGAAATAAAAAAGCTGATTTAAAAGTGAAAAGTAAGTAAGTAGGTAGGTAAAAAAAAAGGGGGGGGAATGGAAGCTGGGCGTGGGGGGGGTTGGGGGGGTGAAGAAAAATGGTAGGAGACGGAGAGGAAAATTAATTTTAGTACATTGCATGTTGTGTGATAAAAGAAATCGGGCTATTTTTGTTTATTTTGCACTTTGAAAAAAAATGCAGATAAAATATGAATATAAAAGTTGAGGCTTAAACAATTCTTGTAATTGCGATTAAATTTGTCTACTGCTTTTGATGTCTACGTTTAAAGTTTTCTTTATATATACACTCACACACACACACACACATATATATATACACACTCACAGATATATATGTACACACACATGCATGTATATATATATATATATATATGTACACACACATGCATATATATATATATATATATATATACACACTCACACTCACACATATATATATATATATGGCACATTGAGTACTGATGTTAATAAAATAGTGGTCGATGCAATATAATAGAGCTATTAAGTATATACAGTGGAACCTCTACTTACGAAAGGCTATACATACGAAATTTTCAAGTTACAAAACGCCTTTTTGGAAAAATATTGCCTCTTGTTACGAAAGAAATTTCAGGATTCGAAAGCGAGAATTTCAAAACTCACAGCTCTCAGAGTCCACCTCATTGCCTCCTCAAGTGCTTCCTCCTTCTCGATAATGCCTTCTGGTGTCTTCAGGCACTTTACAATAACACCAGAAGGTAGAAACCATGGTTGTGTAATAACTTATTTACAAATTATATATATATATATATATATATATGCATATATATATCCTATGTCAATGGCATAACTCAGAGTTTCTTGCAATAATCAGGTTCATATTACAAACTGACCATTTAAAAGATTTGAATTTAAGTTCACTTGATGTCCATGGAAGTTAGATCTTATAATATTAGGTTACTATTTTTTAATATATCAAGAGTAAAATTTAAATAGACAAAAATTACATAGAGATAAATAAAGTAAAATTTTTAATAAAAAATTATTGAAAAGCAGGGATTTTAGCTTTTTAAAATTTTTTAGTTAGGTTTAGGTTACTTTGTTGCTCTTGCTTTCAGTATGTCCTGTGTGTGTTAGTTTTTCTTAGCCATCTTTCCTCATTATGTGCCGTAGAAATTTCAACTGGCACTTTCTGATTCTATTCCTTTTTGTTCCCATTGTCTTTAAAATTTTCTTATATTGCACATGTTCAGTCTATGATATTTTCAGTATCTTTCTGTAGAATGATATTTCTGTTGCCTCAAGTTTCTTATTCACCTGTGAAGAGATTCTCCAGCATTTATTGTCATTCACTGTTTTTCAGGGACAACGTGTTTCCTTTGAAGATTTAATGGCTGTGATGACTGGCAGAAGGAAGTCACAGGTGAGTTCTTTTTTCCAAAAAGAGTAATTATCAACATCTGTCTGTCTGGCATGTGTTCTCTACGAGGATTTTTTAAAACATTTCTCAGCCTGACCAACTTCCTGAAATCAGAGCCAATAACTAAATCTCAGAATTTGGCATTTTTTAAAATTTTTTTTAATCATATCACCTTGAGCAAGGCAGTAACGCCACTGATGTGCAGGAGGGGGCTACATAATAGTGAAAAGATTGGAAAAGATAAAGCCGGAAACCACATCCTAAACAGGGAACAAGGGACGAGCCTCTTAACCTGTTCAATAGACATTGGGTGGAGTGTGAACAGGGCGATAGATAGATCTATCTACTCCAATTGAAAAAAAAAACAAAGTGAGAAGATTGGAAAAGAGAAAGCCAGAAACCACATCCTAAACAGGGAGCAAGGGATGAGCCTCTTAACCTGTTCAATAGACATGGGTGGAGTGTGAACAGGGCGATAGATAGATCTATCTACTCCAATTGAAAAAAAAAAACAAAGTGAGAAGATTGGAAAAGAGAAAGCCAGAAACCACATCCTAAACAGGGAACAAGGGATGAGCCTCTTAAGAACTTTTCAGTACCCCCTCATATAAACATAAAAATGTTTATATGTGCATATATACCTTCATAGGCACTCAAATACAGTCAAATATACAGTTTGTCATACTACACAAGCACACACACACATACATACATATTTTCCATTTTTAAACGAGTTATTTTGCTACCCAGGTTTCTACCATGAGTAGTGTCTTCAGACGATTTAAAATAACTGAATTTACTGTTTACCATTTTTCTTTTTAAGAACACTCTTGTAACGATGTTTTATTTGAATGTTCACATAGCAGAGAATTTATGAACACTCAATTTTAAAATTAAAACAGATTATCATCCATGGTTGTATGAGTGTTTCTTAGTGTGGATGCATTTTGTCATGATTTCCGTTCTTTCTTTTAACAGTTTGTCTTTATTTGGGAATATCATAATTTCTAATTATAAACCTGGGTAGCAAAATAACTCATTTAAAAATGGAAAATATTCACAAGTTCTACAATATAATTGTATCAAACACTTTTTAATACAAATGTGTATGGGTTTAACCCTATTATGACAAAAAACTAAGTATTAAACAATCATTTATATATATATATATATATATATATATATATATAGACAGTGGGGTGAAACAAATATTCGTACACATGAAAAATTGTATTTTAATGATTGTAAAACCCTTAACTGAAACAAAATTTGATATATTTTATGTATAAAAATACATACTACTAAAAAATAATAATAATCTCAAATAATTCTTATTCTAACAGAAATTAATGCATTATTTTCATTTAAAGGGGCGAAAAAAGTATTCGTACAAATCACTTTTAACGAATATTTTATGGTAGTATTTTCTAGAATTTTCAAGTAATGTTATTAGTAACTATAGTTAACACTATTAGCCACTATCAGAGCATTCTGCAATAGCTAGTCTTACAAGAAGGTTCTAATAATGCCTCAAGAGAAAGAATTGACTATTTCACAAAAATAACTGATTTTGTCTCTTTGATAAGATGGGAATAGTTATAGAACGATTTCTAGAAACCTGAAAATTCTTTTTACTACAATTGCTTTGTTCATTGTATGGTTTAAGACTAGTAACAGCATTGAAAACCTAAGACGAACAGGTGCTCCAAGGAAGATTTCTCCAAGATCAGCAAGAATATTAGGACGCCAGATCCAACAAAATCCACAGGTTACCCGAGAAGAGCTGCAGGAACATCTGAGTGCATCTGGGATTAAAGTAACCAAACATACAATAAGTAATGAACTACACAGAAACAGTCTGAAATCACGTAGCCCAAGGAAGACTCCACTACTCTTGAAACGACACAGAGATGCTAGGCTAAAATATGCTAAAGAGCATAAGAATAAAGAATGCACGTTTTGGGAAAAGGTACTATGGACTGATGAAACTAAAATAGAGTTGTTTGGTCATAATTATCGAAATCATGTGTGGAGGAAAGACGGTGAAGCCTACTTACCAAAGAACATTGTGCCAACTGTAAAGTTTGGTGGTGGCAGCATCATGATAAGGGGCTGTTTTTCTGCAAAAGGTGTTGGTAAAATATCAGTAATAAATGGTAAGACGAATGCCGAAAGCTACCAGAAAATTCTGCAAGACAATTTAATGACTTCTGTTGAGAAGCTTCGGCTACCTCCTGATTGGATTCTTCAACAAGATAATGATCCTAAGCATACCGCTAGATCTACAAAGAAATGGTTCGTTGAAAGTAACGTTAATGTCTTGCAATGGCCAAGTCAGTTCCCAGATTTGAACCCAATCGAGAATTTATGGCGATATTTGAAAATTCAAATTGTGAAAAGAGCCCCCAAAAATATCGAGAATTTGAAGACAATATGCCAAGAAGAATGGGAAAAAATACCAGTCAATGTGTGCAAATCATTAGTTGAGACGTACAGGAATAGATTGGTAGCTGTTGAACTGAATAAAGGATATTCCACAAAGTATTAAATTAATATGCTTTTGTTGCTTTGTACGAATACTTTTTTTCACCCCTTAAAATGAAAATAATACATTAATTTCTGTTAGAATTAGAATTGAGATTATTATTATTTTTTAGTAGTACGTATCTTTATACATAAAATATATCGAATTTTGTTTCAGTTAAGGGTTTTACAATCATTAAAATACAATTTTTCATGTGTACAAATATTTGTTTCACCCCACTGCATATATTGCTTACAGTCATATCATGTTGAATACACGGTTCTTGCTCGATCATCGAAGTTAAGCAACATTGAGCCTGGTCAGTGCTTAGATGGGTGACCGCTTGGGAATACCAGGTGCTTTAAGCGTTATTGACAGATGTGCGCTGTGGTGCAGTGGATGTCGGCTCGGAGTGGGAAATCAGTGAGCCAAGTTCCAATTCTATTCGAACACTTTGCATTCACTTATGCACTGTTACCCTCGGGAAAGGTATTAATCCATCCCTTCCCTCCGGTTATGGGTTAAATAACTGAGGTCTGTTGTTCATGCGATCTGTGGCAGACATCTGCGCTGATTGTATGTTATCAGCAGTTCCAAAATGTGTGGATTATGCAACAAAAGCCATCATCACTTTAAACAATTCTTTGTGTGGCAGTCTAACCGTGTTAGACACTCATATATCAAAATTGATGGGAGAGTCCATAATAATAGTAATAATAATTATAATATATATATATATATATATATATATATCTATAGTTCCATGCAAAACACATAATGTACTATAAGTAAAAGCCACCTAGCAGATATCCCATGGCTACACTTAACAAAGCCATGCTTCTATGGCATAAAAAAGGGAAAAATCTTTTTTTAAAAAAATGACGGTAAATCAGAAAATAAAAATAGCAAAAGAATAAAGATATTTAATTCAAAGAATTCCTCTTTGAAACATTTCTGTTATGATTAAATCAGTTTGCAGACTTGTTTATCACATTTAAAATGATCTGTTTTGACATTTTTAATTCCTTTCACAATTTTTTTTTAGTGGAGTTAATGATTTCTTAGCTCATCTTCCTTGAAACATAATCAGTGTAATTTCATAATGTTTGAAACCAGATTTCTTGTTTCTTTTTTGGTTTTTGTCATTCTATCTTTATACGTTTGAGGTTATTATTCAACCATCTTGCATGATCCACTCATATTGTTATTGTTAATGAAACTGCATATCTCTTTTGAAGATTGTATTGCTATCATTAAATGAGATTGAAGATGATTTTTCTGATGAAATTGTTTTCATCTATTTTGTTTAATCTTTTTTTATTTCCTTCAGAAACCATGGCCTTTGGCAAACAATATCAGTCTTGCATGATTTTAAAATATCAAAAAATATTTACTTGGGCACACTTTTAGACTTAAGTCATAAAACAGTTAACTGCATGCAATCAAATTTGGTTCACCTACTCTTGTTTGAAGGTAAATTCTGAAAAACACCATTACCCAAAATGCAATTATTCCTGTGTTTTAACAAACACACACGCACATATTACAAAAATGGTGTTGTCAAGCTTTTGACTAAACTTAACAAAATGACAAAATTTTTTTTTTAAATTATTTTTTCTTGAAAACTTAAAAATGCAAAGAATACTATGGATAAATTTTCGTTTTAGGTCCCAAAGATATTTCCCCCTTCAAATTTATCCAAAATAGCATTATTTCTGTGCAAATGTATTTGCTGAACTCAAATCAACAATTAGTTATTGAAGAAACCTACCTTTTTTTATTTGAAAGTCCATAAAAAAACGAACTATATCTCGCACTTTTTCTCTCCCATAACGCAGTCATGAGACTTACCTTTTTGATCTGAATGTCCATAAAAAAATCAAACAACATTTTGTCTCCCGTAACTCTAATGCAGTCATGTAATTAACTGCTGAATGACCTTCTGCGTAGGACAACAAATTTCGGTCTGTTTTTGGTCGATTTTCTTCCTTTACTGAAACTTCCGTCTATTTACTTCCTGTCATGAAATTAATATGCTATTGTATTTCTACGCTTATTACTTTCATTTCAGGAAGTAAATAGCCGGAAGTTTCAGTAAAGGAAGTAAATTGACTGAAATTTGTTGCCTACGCAGTACGTCATTCTGCAGTTAATTGCATCACTTCGTGAGAGCTACAGGAGAGAAAAGGTGCAAGATATAGTTCGTTTTTTATGGACTTTCAAATAAAAAAATGTAGGTTTCTTCCATAACTAATTGTTGACTTGAATTCAGCAAATACATTTTGCACAGAACTAATTTTGGATAAACTTGAAGAGGGAAAACCTTCGGGACATAAAACGAAAATTTACCATACTATGGACAGTTCATGTGAACAGTGAGGCAGTTTAATGCAAAATGGATATTAAAAGGAATGTATAACCAACAATAGGTCACGCTTCAAAGACTTTGGGGTAGAATTCACAAACTGCACTTTTCCTCAGTGGTTCTTGTGGAAATGACGAGTAGTAAATGTTTTCACACCAGTCATTATCCCTTTGCGTTCTGTTGATACGACCTACATTCTGTTTGCCATTATTTTGCAGCTGGTGTTGCATTTATTTGTCAAACTGGATATCAAAAGATCCATAGTAAACCTTTTAGTTGAAAACAAATTCAAATCACAAGGCCATTGAGAATAACAATGATTTCTTATTAGCAATTATTTCACAATTCTATCTTTCTCTTTTTTTTTTCTTTTTTTCCAATCTTCTTTCACATTTTTTTTCTTTTCTCTTTTTTTTTTTGTTCTCAATTGGAGTAGATAGACTTAACTATCACCTGGTTCACACTACACCCACGTCTATTGAACAAGTTAAGAGGCTCATCCCTTGTTCCCTGTTTAGGATGTGGATTCTGGCTTTCTCTTTACCTATCTTCTCACTTTGTTTTTTTGTTTTTTTTTTCAATTGGAGTAGATAGATCTATCGCCCAGTTCACACTCCACCCACATCTATTGAACAGGTGAAGAGGCTCATCCCTCAGGAAGACAGGAGAAAGCAGCATGTAACATACTTGAATGGCAGAGCTGGGAATGGGTGGGGTAACAGCAGAAGGCGTGCTAAGAGCCACGAGGGATAGGGAGATATAGAAGGCCATTATCACCGGTTTTCTCTTTTTCAATCATTTTACTCTTAAGTAGCCCCATGCACATCAGTGGCGTCACCACCTTGCTTGGGGTGATATGATTAAAAAAAAAAAACAATGGAGGAGCTCAAAATGTCAACTACAGGTCAGGAATACTAAAATCAAGCAGGTACAGAAATTTAAATAACTGGGCTTCAGCCTTCCGGCTCGGGGTCCAAAATGACCAAAATAAGATCAGTTAAAGACCAGTTTAGACTGGTTTTGAACCTATCCGCCACGGTGGATAGGTAAAGTTTTGACCAGTACCTGGGCATACGTGCTCAGGTTCCCTATGTTAAAAAAGACCTTGTGTCACATCTCTCTCAAATGGGGGAGAAGGGTAAATATTGGAGTCATCCTAGCCTTCGGGCTGGGTACACCTAAGACAAATTAATACCAGTTATGACTGGTTTTGAACCTATCCACCGCAGTGGATAGGTAATGTTTTGACCAGTACCTGTGCGTATGCGTTCAGGTTCCCCACGTTAAAAAAGACCTTGTGTCACATCTCTCTCATGTGAGGGAGAAGGGTAAATATACCTGGGAAGTGTTCTAATAGAGAACAAAAAGTGCAACACTGAGATCCAAAAGCAAATTGATATTGCCAAGGATGCTGAGTAGAATATTGAGGGACAAGAAAACTTTGCTGGAAACAAAGAAGAGAGTACTGGATTGCTATGTGATGTCAGTTCTTCAAAATGGCAGTGAATGCTGGAAAATCTTATCAAAAATGAAGAAAAGACTTGAAGCAACCGAAATGTGGTTCTACAGAAGCATACTGGATATAAAAGTGGGGGATCAATTCCATATTACAATCAATATATAAATGACCCTTCACTTTGTGGTCACATCAGTTTTTATACATTTATATTCCTGAAATCTAGAAGCACAACGATGCATTCCAGGAGCTTAGTAGAGTATTAAGACACAGGAAGATTTTGCTGGAAACAAAGAAGAGAGTGCTGGATTGTTGGGTGATGTCAGTTCTTCAATATGACAGTGAATGCTGAACAATTTTTTTCATAGATTAAGGAAAGACATGAAGCAACTGAAATGTGGTTCTACAGATGGATACTGCGGATACCATGGACCGAGCATGTCAGCAATGATGAGGTTAAGGAGAGGATAGATGAGAAAAGGAAACTAATACTTAATGTCAGGAAAAGACAGCTAAAATTCCAGGGACATAGAGTGAGGAAAGAAGGATTGGTGAGTTTGATACTCACCATTCAGATTGAGGGAAAGATAGACAGGAGAAAGCAGCATGTAACATACTTGAATGGCAGAGCTGGGAATGGGTGGGGTAACAGCAGAAGGCGTGCTAAGAGCCACTAGGGATAGGGAGATGTAGAAGGCCATTATCACCTATGTTCTGAAAGGAAAGGGCACATAGAAGAAGAATATATATGCCAACTTTTTATAAGAAATTATAATGTGGGTATAAAATGGGGGATCAATTCCATATTATAATCAATAAATAAACTGCTCCCTCATTTTGTGGCCATGACAGTTTCTGTACATTTATATTCTAGATTTATGGTCTTGAGCTAGTGGATGGCAGAGCGGGGTTTTAGGTGGTGTAACAGGAGAAAGCGTGCTAAGAGCCACTAGGGATAGGCATACATGGAAAGGCATGATCACCTACGTCCTGAAAGGACAAGGCACATAGAAGAAGAACATATATGTCAACTATTTATAAGAAATTATAATGTGGGTATAAAATGGGGGATCAATTACATATTATAATCAATAAATAAACTGCTCCCTCATTTTGTGGCCATGCCAGTTTCTGTACATTTATATTCTAGATTTATGGTCTTGAGCTAGTGGATGGCAGAGCGGGGTTTTAGGTGGTGTAACAGGAGAAAGCGTGCTAAGAGCCACTAGGGATAGGGAAATCTAGAGGGCCATGATGACCAACATTTTGACTGGAGAAGGCACATAGAAGGAGAAGCTGGAATAAATGTTACATTTTACATGAGGACTCTTTTCCTTTTAGGCTTTTTTTTTTAAAATCATCTCACCCCAAGCAAGGCATTCTACTGCCACTGCTGTGCAGGGGGTTGCATAGGGTAAAGTGATGAGAAAGAGGGGTTAGCTATAGGAAATGTCAGGAGGAGAGTAATAGTCAGATGAGGATACTGAGGATGTGGCTGGGGTAGATGAAAAAAGAGCTTGTGAGAATGGATGCAAGTTAGTGTGATAGGAGATGTCTATTGACCTTACATTTAAAAACCTGGAGTTTGTAGCTGTCAGGGAAGTAAGTATATGGAAGGCGAGAAGTGGGTGAAAAGAAATTGTTAGAGTAGAAATTGCGGTTACATTTTCTCGGTTTCAATGTAAAAGGGTGAGATCTAGTTGCTTATCTAGTAGCTCATGTAAATTCATACCTAGGGGGCACTAGTGATCTAAGTTCATTGGAGCATAAACCGTGAAAGTATTTGCAGAGGCACAGGGAAGCCATGTCACACTGGTGAGATAGTGACTGCAGCCGAGCTGCCAAGTCGGTACCAATCATATTGCAGATTCTCTGTTGGATTTTGTCAAGAACCCCGAGTTTTTACAATGAACAATTTAACAATAACTCTTTTTTGTTCTCTTAAAACTTTCTTCTGACTTTTAAGCCAGATTTTCTCCGTTTTCACTCTTCAGTTTTCTGATTTTGATGAAAAGTAGTTCCATATCTCTAACAGTCAAGGCACAAAGCCGAATTTACAGAATGACTGTAGTGACTCTTGATATGGACTTTTTTGTTTATAGTCTTAGGACACTGGAATTGTCCCATGCTTTTACTTCAAATACCAATCCTGACAAAATCCAAATGCTGTTAACTCGTTTGCTGGAACACAACTAAATGAATCCATAAACATATTTATTTTCTAAAGATTATATGTATTACCTCAATGCTTTATTTATGATTCTACGATAGAAATGCATTGCAAATCAGGAAGAAAGTGATTATCTTCTTTTTTTTAGGTACCTTGCCTCTTCAGGATGTAGGTGATCATGGCCTTCCATGTCCCTTATCTTTTGTGGCTCTTAGCACACTTTCTCCTGTAACTTCTCTCAGCCCCAGTTCTGTCATCCAACTGCTCAGGCCTTTTAAATATGTTATCCGCTGCTTTCCTGTGTCTCTTTTTCCCTCTATCTGGCCTGTTAATATCAGGTTCTCCAAGCCCTCCTTCCTCATTACTTGTCACAGAAACTTCAGCTGTCTCTATCTGAGTGGTCAGTAATGAATACATCATGTATATACATGGCTAATTATTTTACACTTTTTTTTCTTCTATGTGCAATCTTCCTTCCACATCTTAATATTCCTTGTAGTACTTAACAACATTTCTTTTGTTAAGTTAGTCAGTTAAATGTCATATGTGAAACACTCTTGGGTGATCATATCTCGAGAGAGACAGGACTGAATGATGATCCTGCACTAGGTTGTCAGTAATTTCTGTGATAGACTGGTTGACAGCCAAGGCTATAGAACCCAATCAGTATTATTACTTAACCCATAGCTGGAGGGAAGAGATGGATTAATACCTTTTCCAAAGGCATTTGCACGTAAGTGAATGCAATGATTTCCAATGGAATTTGAACTCGGCTAACCAATTCCTCATTGTGAGCCAATATCCACTGTGACATTCATTTGATCAAGCACATAAAACTAATATGTAAATGTATAGAAAACAGCATGGCTACAAAGAGAGGGACCAATTTATATATTTATTTTAATGTAGAATTGATCTCCCATTTTATATTCACATTATAATTTTTTATTTATTTATCAAATTTGGATTAGGTTTGAATCTACGTCTTCTCAGTACTGATTGGATAGACAGGCATGTCTTTTAGATGTATTTACATTGTCTGGAATATAAATATATAGATACTACCATGGCCACAAAGTGACGTATCCGTTTGTATAGTGATTATAATATAGAATTGACCCCCACTTTATATTCACATTATATTTTCTTATTTGTTTATCAAATTCTGATTGGGGATGAATCAGCCTCTTCTCAGTACGGATTGGATAGAGAGGCATGTCTTTTAGATGTATTTACATTCTGTGGAATATAAATGTATAGAAACTAGTGTGGCCACAAAGTGAGGTATCTGTTTGCATAGTGATTATAATATAGAATTGATCCCCTACTTTATATTCATATTATAATTTCTTATTTTTTTCTCAAATTCTCATTAGTTATGACTCTACATCATCGCAGTACTGATTGGATAGACAGGTATGTCTTTTAGATGTATTTACATTGGCTGGAATATAAATATATAAAAACTACTGTGGCCACAAAATGAGGTATTCGTTTGTATAGTGATCATAATATAGAATTGATCCCCCACTTTATATTCATATTATAATTTCTTGTTTCTCAAATTTAGATTAGGTATGAGTCTACCTCTTCTCAGTATCGATTGGATAGACAGGCATGTCTTTTAGTTGTATATACAATTTCTGGAAAATAAATATATAGAAACTACCATGGCCACAAAGTGAGGTATCCGTTTGTATAGTTATTAAAATATAGAATTGATCCCCAACTTTATATTCACATTATAATTTCTTATTTGTCTATCAAATTCTGATTAAGTATGAATCTACCTTTTTTCAGTCCTGATCGGATAGACAGGCATGATTTTAAATGTATTCGTTTGTATAGTGATTATAATATAGAACTGATCCCCCACTTTATATTCACATTATATTTTCTTAATTGTTTATCAAATTCTGATTAATTATAAATCAGCCTCTTCTCAGTACTGATTGGATAGACAGGCATGACTTTTAGATGTATTTATATTTGCTGGAATATAAATATTTTGAAACTACTGTGGCCACAATATGAGGTATCCATTTGTATAGGGAATATAATAGAGGATTGACCCCCACTTCATATTCACATTATAATTTCTTATTTGTATATCAAATTCTGATTAGGTATGAATCTGCCTCTTCTCAGTACTGATTGGATTGACATGCATGTCATTTACATGTATTTAGATTCTCTAGAATATAAATATGTAGAATCTATTTTAGCCACAAAGTGAGGTATCCATTTGTATAGTGATTATAATAGAGAATTTATACCCCAATTTATATTTACATTATAATTTTTATTTTTTTATCAAATTCTGATTAGGTATGAATCTACCTCTTCTTAGTACTGATTGGATAGATAGGCATGTCTTTTAGATGTATTTACATTCTCTAAAATATAAATATATTGAAACTATTTTGGCCAGAAAGTGAGGTATCCGTTTGTATAGTGATTCTACTATAGAATTGATCCCCCACTTTATATTCACATTATAACTTCTTGTTTTTTTTATCACATTCTGATTTAGTATGAATCTGCCTCTTCGCAGTACTGATTGGATAGACAGGCATGTGTTTTAGATGTATTTACATTGTCCGGAATATAAATATATAGAAACTACTGTGGCCACAAAGTGAGGTATTTGTTTATATAGTGATTATAATATAGCATTAATCTCCCACTTTATATTCACATTATAATTTCTTATTTGTTTTTCAAATTCTGATTAGTTATGAATCTTCAACTTCTCAGTACTGATTCGATAGACAGGCATGACTTTTAGATGTATTTACATTCCCTAGAATATAAATATGTACAGACCATTTTGGCCACAAAGTGAGGTATCCGTTTGTATAGTGATTCTACTATAGAATTGATCTGCCACTTTACATTCACATTATAATTTCTTATTTGTTTATCAAACTCTGATTAGGTATGAATCTACTTCTTTTCAGTACAGATTGGATAGAGAGGCATGTCTCTTAGTTGTATTTACATTGTCTGGAAGATAATTATATATGAGCTACTGTGGCCACAATGTGAGGTATTCGTTTGTATAGGGATTATAATATGGAATTGATCCCCCACTTTATATTCACATTATAATTTTTTGTGTTTTTTATCGCATTCTGATTAGGTATGTATCTGCCTCTTCTCGTAATGATTTCATAGACACTCATGTCTTTAGATGTATTTACATTTTCTGGAATATAAATATATAGAAACTACTGTGGCCACAAAGTGAGGAATCCGTTTGTATTGTGATTATAATAGAGAATTAGTCCACCACTTTATATTCAGATTATAATTTTTTATTTGTTTATCGATTTCTGATTAGGTTTGAGTCTACCTCTTTGCAGTACTGATTGAATAGACAGGTATGGATTTTAGATGTATTTACATTGGCTGGAATGTAAATATATTAAAACTATCTTGGGCACAAAGTAAGGTATCCAATTGTACAATGATTATCATATAGAATTGATCCCCCACTTTATATTCACATTATAATTTCTTGGTTTTTTTTTATCACATTCTGATTAAGTATGAATCTGCCTCTTCGCAGTATTGATTGGATAGACAGGCATGTGTTTTAGATGTATTTACATTGTCCGGAATATAAATATATAGAAACTACTGACGCCACGAAGTGAGGTATTTGTTTGTATAGTTTTTATAATATAGAACTGATCCCCCACTTTATATTCACATTATAATTTCTCATTTTTTTTATCACATTCTGATGAATTATATATCTACCTCTTTGCAGTACTGATTGGATAGGCAGGCATGTCTTTTAGATGTATTTACATTTTATAGAACATAAATATATGGAAACTATTTGGCCACAGAGTGAGGTATCCGTTTGTATAGTGATTATACTATAGAATTGATCCCCCACATTACATTCACATCATAATTTCTTATTTGTTTATCAAATTCTTATAAGGTATGAATCTTCTTCCTTTCTGTACTGATTGAATAAACAGGCATGTCTTTTAGATGTATTTATATTGTCTGGTATATAAATATATAGAAACTACTGTGGCCACAAAGTGAGGTATCCGTTTGTTTAGTGATTATGATATAGAATTGATCCCCCACTTTATATTCACATAAGAATTTCTTATTTGTTTATCAAGTTCTGATTAGTTAAGAATCTTCATCTTGTCAGTACTGATTGGATAGACAGGCATGTCTTTTAGATGTATTTACATTGTCTGGTATATAAATATATAGAAACTACTGTGGCCACAAAGTGAGGTATCCGTTTGTATAGTGATTTTAATATAGAATTGATCCCCCACTATATCTTCACATTATAATTTCTTATTTGTTTATCAAATTCTCTTTAGGTATGAATCTACTTCTTTACAGTGTTGATTATATATACAGGCATGACTTTTAGATGTATTTACATTGGCTGGAATATAAATATATAGAAACTATTTTGGCCACTAAGTGAGGTATCCGTTGGTATAGTGATTATAATATAGAATTGATCCCCCACTTTATATTCACATTCTAATTTCTTATTTGTTCATCAAATTCTGATTGGGGATGAATCAGCCTCTTCTCAGTACGGATTGGATAGAGAGGCATGTCTTTTAGATGTATTTACATTCTCTAGAATATAAATGTATAGAAACTATTTTGGGCAGAAAGTGAGGAATCTGTTTGTACAGTGATTATACTATAGAATTGATCCCCCACTTTGTATTCAAATTATAATTTCTCATTTGTTTTTAAATTCTGATTAGTTATGAATCAACTTCTTCTCAGTACTGATTGAATAGACAGGCATGGATTTTAGATGTATTTACATTGGCTGGAATATAAATATATTAAAACTATCGTGGCCACTAAGTGAGGTATCCGTTGGTATAGTGATTATAATATAGAATTGATCGCCCACTTTATATTCACATTATAATTTCTTATTTTTTATCAAATTCTTATTAAGTATGAAGCTTCTTCCTCTCAGTACTGATTGAATAGACAGGCATGACTTTCAGATGTATTTACATTGGCTTGAAAATAAATATATAGAAACAACCTTTGCCACAAAGTGAGGTATCCGTTTGTATAGTGATTATAATATAGAATTATTCCCCCTTTTTATGTTCTCATTATAATTTTTTATTTGTTTATGAAATTCTGATTAGTTATGAATCTGCCTCTTCTCAGTACTGATTGGATAGATAGGCATGTCTTTTATATGTATTTACATTCTCTGGAATATGAATATATATAAACTATTGTTGCCACAGAGTGAGGTATCCATTTGTATAGTGATTATAATTAGAATTGATACCCCACATTATTTTCCCATTACAATTTTTTTTGTTTATCAAATTCTAATTAGGCATGAATTTACCTCTACTCAGTACTGATTGGATAAACAGTCATTTTTTTAAAGATGTATTTACATTCTCTGGAATATCAATATATAGAAACTACTGTGGCCACAATATGAGGTATCCATTTGTATAGTGATTGTAATGTAGAATTGATCCCCCACTTTATATTCACATTATAATTTTTTATTTTTTAGACATATTAATTCTTCTTTGTGCCCTGTCACTTCAGGACGAAGATGATCAGGACCTTCAACATCTCGCTATCCCCTTTTGCTCATGATACCTCTTCTTTTGTAATCACATTGAATACTCGCTCCAGCATCCATCTATTCAAATCAGTCAAGTTTGTATTGCACTGCTTTCCCTTGTCTCTCTTCTCTTCTATCTCTTCTGTGAGCATAAGATTCTCCAAGCCTCTTTACTCATTACATATTGCAAAATCTTTACCTTACTTTAATTGAAATCTTCCAGTTTCTTAATACTCTAGTAAGGTCCTGGAATGCATCCTAGTGCTTTTGGATCTCAAGAATATAAATGTATAGAAACTGCTGTGACCACAAAGTGAGGGGTCAGTTTATATATTGATTGTAATATGCAATTGATCCGCCAGTTTATATCCAGTATGCTTCTGTTAAACTACATTTCAATTGCTTCAATTTTTTCCATCATTTATGATGAGATTGTCCAACATTCACTGCCATATTGAGGGACAGACATCACATCACAGTACTCTCTTCTTTGTTTCAAGTGAAATCTTCTGGTCTCTTAATACTCTACTCAGCTCCTGGAATGCATTCTTGTGCTTTTGAACCTCAGGAATATAAATGTATCGAAACCACTGTGAAAAACCAAGTCAGGGGTCAGTTTATGTATTGATTGTAATATGGAATTGATCCCCCACTTTATATCCAATATGCTTTTGTAAAACTCCATTTTGGTTGCTTCAAGTCTTTCCTCCATCTTTGGCGAGATTCTCCAGCATTCACTGCCATTTTGAAGGACAAACATCACATCACCATCCAGTTTTCTCTTGTTTGTTTCCAGCAAAATTTTATGCTAGAAATATAATTAAAACCAAAAAGGAATTGATTGTCAGGATTAAGGAATAAATGCAAATATTACTGACAGATTTATATTCACGTTATAATTCCTTCTTTTTTCTTCATATTCTGATTAGGTATGAATCTACCGCTTCTCATTACTGATTGGATAGACAGGCATGACTTTTAGATGTATTTACATTGGCTGGAATATAAATATATAGAAACAACCATGTCCCCAAAGTGAGGTATCCCTTTGTATAGTGATTATAATATAGAACTGATCCCCCACTTTATATTCACGTTATAATTCCTTCTTTTTTTCTTCATATTCTGATTAGGTATGAATCTACCGCTTCTCATTACTGATTGGATAGACAGGCATGACTTTTAGATGTATTTACATTGGCTGGAATATAAATATATAGAAACTATTTTGGCCACAAAGTGAGGTATCCGTTGGTATAGTGATTATAATATAGAACTGATCCCCCACTTTATATTCACGTTAAAATTTCTTATTTGTTTATCAAATTCTGATTAGGTATGAATCTACCGCGTCTCATTACTGATTGGATAGACAGGCATGACTTTTAGATGTATTTACATTGGCTGGAATATAAATATATAGAAACTATTTTGGCCACTAAGTGAGATATCCGTTGGTATAGTGATTATAATATAGAACTGATCCCCCACTTTATATTTACGTTAAAATTTCTTATTTGTTTATCAAATTCTGATTAGGTATGAATCTACCGCTTCTCATTACTGATTGGATAGACAGGCATGACTTTTAGATGTATTTACATTGGCTGGAATATAAATATATAGAAACTATTTTGGCCACTAAGTGAGGTATCCGTTGGTACAGTGATTATAATATAGAACTGATCCCCCACTTTATATTCACGTTATAATTTCTTATTTGTTTATCAAATTCTGATTAGGTATGAATCTACCGCTTCTCATTACTGATTGGATAGACAGGCATGACTTTTAGATGTATTTACATTGGCTGGAATATAAATATATAGAAACTATTTTGGCCACTAAGTGAGATATCCGTTGGTATAGTGATTATAATATAGAACTGATCCCCCACTTTATATTTACGTTAAAATTTCTTATTTGTTTATCAAATTCTGATTAGGTATGAATCTACCGCTTCTCATTACTGATTGGATAGACAGGCATGACTTTTAGATGTATTTACATTGGCTGGAATATAAATATATAGAAACTATTTTGGCCACTAAGTGAGGTATCCGTTGGTACAGTGATTATAATATAGAACTGATCCCCCACTTTATATTCACGTTATAATTTCTTATTTGTTTATCAAATTCTGATTAGGTATGAATCTACCGCTTCTCATTACTGATTGGATAGACAGGCATGACTTTTAGATGTATTTACATTGGCTGGAATATAAATATATAGAAACTATTTTGGCCACAAAGTGAGGTATCCGTTGGTATAGTGATTATAATATAGAACTGATCCCCCACTTTATATTCACGTTAAAATTTCTTATTTGTTTATCAAATTCTGATTAGGTATGAATCTACCGCGTCTCATTACTGATTGGATAGACAGGCATGACTTTTAGATGTATTTACATTGGCTGGAATATAAATATATAGAAACTATTTTGGCCACTAAGTGAGATATCCGTTGGTATAGTGATTATAATATAGAACTGATCCCCCACTTTA
The DNA here is from genome assembly GCA_037127315.1 of Ascarosepion bandense. Lineage (NCBI taxonomy): Eukaryota > Metazoa > Mollusca > Cephalopoda > Sepiida > Sepiidae > Ascarosepion > Ascarosepion bandense. The sequence continues at coordinate 2,065,363 of JBBBDQ010001538.1, forward strand.
TATTTACGTTAAAATTTCTTATTTGTTTATCAAATTCTGATTAGGTATGAATCTACCGCTTCTCATTACTGATTGGATAGACAGGCATGACTTTTAGATGTATTTACATTGGCTGGAATATAAATATATAGAAACTATTTTGGCCACTAAGTGAGGTATCCGTTGGTACAGTGATTATAATATAGAACTGATCCCCCACTTTATATTCACGTTATAATTTCTTATTTGTTTATCAAATTCTGATTAGGTATGAATCTACCGCTTCTCATTACTGATTGGATAGACAGGCATGACTTTTAGATGTATTTACATTGGCTGGAATATAAATATATAGAAACTATTTTGGCCACTAAGTGAGATATCCGTTGGTATAGTGATTATAATATAGAACTGATCCCCCACTTTATATTTACGTTAAAATTTCTTATTTGTTTATCAAATTCTGATTAGGTATGAATCTACCGCTTCTCATTACTGATTGGATAGACAGGCATGACTTTTAGATGTATTTACATTGGCTGGAATATAAATATATAGAAACTATTTTGGCCACTAAGTGAGGTATCCGTTGGTACAGTGATTATAATATAGAACTGATCCCCCACTTTATATTCACGTTATAATTTCTTATTTGTTTATCAAATTCTGATTAGGTATGAATCTACCGCTTCTCATTACTGATTGGATAGACAGGCATGACTTTTAGATGTATTTACATTGGCTGGAATATAAATATATAGAAACTATTTTGGCCACTAAGTGAGGTATCCGTTGGTATAGTGATTATAATATAGAACTGATCCCCCACTTTATATTCACGTTATAATTTCTTATTTGTTTTTCAAATTCTGATTAGGTATGAATATACCGCTTCTCATTACTGATTGGATAGACAGGCATGACTTTTAGATGTATTTACATTGGCTGGAATATAAATATATAGAAACTACCATGTCCACAAAGTGAGGTATCCCTTTGTATAGTGATTATAATATAGAACTGATCCCCCACTTTATATTCACGTTATAATTCCTTCTTTTTTTCTTCATATTCTGATTAGGTATGAATCTACCGCTTCTCATTACTGATTGGATAGACAGGCATGACTTTTAGATATATTTACATTGGCTGGAATATAAATATATAGAAACTATTTTGGCCAGTAAGTGAGGTATCCGTTGGTATAGTGATTATAATATAGAACTGATCTCCCACTTTATATTCACGTTATAATTTCTTATTTGTTTATCAAATTCTGATTAGGTATGAATATACCGCTTCTCATTACTGATTGGATAGACAGGCATGACTTTTAGATGTATTTACATTGGCTGGAATATAAGTATATAGAAACTACCATGTCCACAAAGTGAGGTATCACTTTGTATAGTGATTATAATATAGAACTGATCTCCCACTTTATATTCACGTTATAATTCCTTCTTTTTTTTCTTCATATTCTGATTAGGTATGAATCTACCGCTTCTCATTACTGATTGGATAGACAGGCATGACTTTTAGATGTATTTACATTGGCTGGAATATAAATATATAGAAACTATTTAAGCCACTAAGTGAGGTATCCGTTGGTATAGTGATTATAATATAAAACTGATCCCCCACTTTATATTCACGTTATAAGTTCTTATTTGTTTATCAAATTCTGATTAGGTATGAATCTACCTCTTCTCATTATTGATTGGATAGACAGGCATGACTTTTAGATGTATTTACATTGGCTGGAATATAAATATATAGAAACTACCATGTCCACAAAGTGAGGTATCCCTTTGTATAGTGATTATAATATAGAACTGATCCCCCACTTTATATTCACGTTATAATTTCTTATTTGTTTATCAAATTCTGATTAGGTATGAATCTACCTCTTCTCATTATTGATTGGATAGACAGGCATGACTTTTAGATATATTTACATTCTCTAGAATATAAATATGTGAAACTATTTTGGCCAAAAAGTGAGGTATCTGTGTGTATAGTGTTTATAATATAGAACTGATCCCCCACTTTAAATTCACATTTTAATTTCTTATTTGTTTTTCAAATTCAGATTAGGTATGAATCTACCTCTTCTCATTATTGATTGGATAGATAGGCATGACTTTTAGATGTATTTACATTGGCTGGAATATAAATATATAGAAACTACCATGTCCACAAAGTGAGGTATCCCTTTGTATAGTGATTATAATATAGAACTGATCCTAATTTCTTATTTGTTTATCAAATTCTGATTAGGTATGAATCTACCTTTTCTCGTTATTGATTGGATAGACAGGCATGACTTTTAGATGTATTTACATTGGCTGGAATATAAATATATAGAAACTACCATGTCCACAAAGTGAGGTATCCCTTTGTATAGTGATTATAATATAGAACTGATCCCCCACTTTATATTCACGTTATAATTTCTTATTTGTTTATCAAACTCTGATTAGGTATGAATCTACCTCTTCTCATTATTGATTGGATAGACAGGCATGACTTTTAGATATATTTACATTCTCTAGAATATAAATATGTGAAACTATTTTGGCCAAAAAGTGAGCTATCTGTTTGTATAGTGTTTATAATATAGAATTGATCCCCCACTTTATATTCACGTTATAATTTCTTATTTGTTTATCAAATTCTGATTAGGTATGAATCTACCTCTTCTCATTATTGATTGGATAGACAGGCATGACTTTTAGATATATTTACATTCTCTAGAATATAAATATGTGAAACTATTTTGGCCAAAAAGTGAGGTATCTGTGTGTATAGTGTTTATAATATAGAACTGATCCCCCACTTTAAATTCACATTTTAATTTCTTATTTGTTTTTCAAATTCAGATTAGGTATGAATCTACCTCTTCTCATTATTGATTGGATAGATAGGCATGACTTTTAGATGTATTTACATTGGCTGGAATATAAATATATAGAAACTACCATGTCCACAAAGTGAGGTATCCCTTTGTATAGTGATTATAATATAGAACTGATCCTAATTTCTTATTTGTTTATCAAATTCTGATTAGGTATGAATCTACCTTTTCTCGTTATTGATTGGATAGACAGGCATGACTTTTAGATGTATTTACATTGGCTGGAATATAAATATATAGAAACTACCATGTCCACAAAGTGAGGTATCCCTTTGTATCCTGATTATAATATAGAACTGATCCCCCACTTTATATTCACGTTATAATTTCTTATTTGTTTATCAAACTCTGATTAGGTATGAATCTACCTCTTCTCATTATTGATTGGATAGACAGGCATGACTTTTAGATATATTTACATTCTCTAGAATATAAATATGTGAAACTATTTTGGCCAAAAAGTGAGGTATCTGTTTGTATAGTGTTTATAATATAGAATTGATCCCCCACTTTATATTCACGTTATAATTTCTTATTTGTTTATCAAATTCTGATTAGGTATGAATCTACCTCTTCTCATTATTCATTGGATAGACAGGCATGACTTTTAGATATATTTACATTCTCTAGAATATAAATATGTGAAACTATTTTGGCCAAAAAGTGAGGTATCTGTTTGTATAGTGTTTATAATATAGAAATGATCCCCCACTTTATATTCACGTTATAATTTCTTATTTGTTTATCAAATTCTGATTAGGTATGAATCTACCTCTTCTCATTATTCATTGGATAGACAGGCATGACTTTTAGATATATTTACATTCTCTAGAATATAAATATGTGAAACTATTTTGGCCAAAAAGTGAGGTATCTGTTTGTATAGTGTTTATAATATAGAAATGATCCCCCACTTTATATTCACGTTATAATTTCTTATTTGTTTATCAAATTCTGATTAGGTATGAATCTACCTCTTCTCATTATTGATTGGATAGACAGGCATGACTTTTAGATATATTTACATTCTCTAGAATATAAATATGTGAAACTATTTTGGCCAAAAAGTGAGGTATCTGTTTGTATAGTGTTTATAATATAGAACTGATCCCCCACTTTAAATTCACATTTTAATTTCTTATTTGTTTTTCAAATTCAGATTAGTTATGAATCTACCTCTTCTCGTTATTGATTGGATAGACAGGCATGACTTTTAGATGTATTTACATTGGCTGGAATATAAATATGTGAAACTATTTTGGCCAAAAAGTGAGGTATCTGTTTGTATAGTGTTTATTATATAGAAATGATCCCCCACTTTATATTCACGTTATAATTTCTTATTTGTTTATCAAATTCTGATTAGGTATGAATCTACCTCTTCTCATTATTCATTGGATAGATAGGCATGACTTTTAGATGTATTTACATTGGCTGGAATATAAATATATAGAAACTACCATGTCCACAAAGTGAGGTATCCCTTTGTATCCTGATTATAATATAGAACTGATCCCCCACTTTATATTCACGTTATAATTTCTTATTTGTTTATCAAATTCTGATTAGGTATGAATCTACCTCTTCTCATTATTGATTGGATAGACAGGCATGACTTTTAGATATATTTACATTCTCTAGAATATAAATATGTGAAACTATTTTGGCCAAAAGGTGAGGTATCTGTTTGTATAGTGTTTATAATATAGAACTGATCCCCCACTTTATATTCACGTTATAATTTCTTATTTGTTTATCAAATTCAGATTAGGTATGAATCTACCTCTTCTCATTATTGATTGGATAGATAGGCATGACTTTTAGATGTATTTACATTGGCTGGAATATAAATATATAGAAACTACCATGTCCACAAAGTGAGGTCTCCCTTTGTATAGTGATTATAATATAGAACTGATCCCCCACTTTATATTCACGTTATAATTTCTTATTTGTTTATCAAATTCTGATTAGGTATGAATCTACCTTTTCTCGTTATTGATTGGATAGACAGGCATGACTTTTAGATGTATTTACATTGGCTGGAATATAAATATATAGAAACTACCATGTCCACAAAGTGAGGTCTCCCTTTGTATAGTGATTATAATATAGAACTGATCCCCCATTTTATATTCACGTTATAATTTCTTATTTGTTTATCAAATTCTGATTAGGTATGAATCTACCTCTTCTCATTATTGATTGGATAGACAGGCATGACTTTTAGATATATTTACATTCTCTAGAATATAAATATGTGAAACTATTTTGGCCAAAAAGTGAGGTATCTGTTTGTATAGTGTTTATAATATAGAATTGATCCCCCACCTTATATTCACGTTATAATTTCTTATTTGTTTATCAAATTCTGATTAGGTATGAATCTACCTCTTCTCATTATTGATTGGATAGACAGGCATGACTTTTAGATATATTTACATTCTCTAGAATATAAATATGTGAAACTATTTTGGCCAAAAAGTGAGCTATCTGTTTGTATAGTGTTTATAATATAGAAATGATCCCCCACTTTATATTCACGTTATAATTTCTTATTTGTTTATCAAATTCTGATTAGGTATGAATCTACCTCTTCTCATTATTGATTGAATAGACAGGCATGACTTTTAGATATATTTACATTCTCTAGAATATAAATATGTGAAACTATTTTGGCCAAAAAGTGAGGTATCTGTTTGTATAGTGTTTATAATATAGAACTGATCCCCCACTTTAAATTCACATTTTAATTTCTTATTTGTTTTTCAAATTCAGATTAGGTATGAATCTACCTCTTCTCATTATTGATTGGATAGATAGGCATGACTTTTAGATGTATTTACATTGGCTGGAATATAAATATATAGAAACTACCATGTCCACAAAGTGAGGTATCCCTTTGTATAGTGATTATAATATAGAACTGATCCCCCACTTTATATTCACGTTATAATTTCTTATTTGTTTATCAAATTCTGATTAGGTATGAATCTACCTCTTCTCATTATTGATTGGATAGACAGGCATGACTTTTAGATATATTTACATTCTCTAGAATATAAATATGTGAAACTATTTTGGCCAAAAAGTGAGCTATCTGTTTGTATAATGTTTATAATATAGAACTGATCCCCCACTTTAAATTCACATTTTAATTTCTTATTTGTTTTTCAAATTCAGATTAGGTATGAATCTACCTCTTCTCATTATTGATTGGATAGATAGGCATGACTTTTAGATGTATTTACATTGGCTGGAATATAAATATATAGAAACTACCATGTCCACAAAGTGAGGTATCCCTTTGTATAGTGATTATAATATAGAACTGATCCCCCACTTTATATTCACGTTATAATTTCTTATTTGTTTATCAAATTCTGATTAGGTATGAATCTACCTCTTCTCATTATTGATTGGATAGACAGGCATGACTTTTAGATATATTTACCTTCTCTAGAATATAAATATGTGAAACTATTTTGGCCAAAAAGTGAGGTATCTGTTTGTATAGTGTTTATAATATAGAACTGATCCCCACTTCAAATTCACATTTTAATTTCTTATTTGTTTTTCAAATTCAGATTAGGTATGAATCTACCTCTTCTCATTATTGATTGGATAGATAGGCATGTCTTTTAGATATATTTACATTCTCTAGAATATAAATATGTGAAACTATTTTGGCCAAAAAGTGAGCTATCTGTTTGTATAGTGTTTATAATATAGAACTGATCCCCCACTTTAAATTCACATTTTAATTTCTTATTTGTTTTTCAAATTCAGATTAGGTATAAATCTACCTCTTCTCATTATTGATTGGATAGACAGGCATGTCTTTTAGATATGTCTTTTGGAATATAAATATATAGAAACTACCATTTTATTTTATGCTAGAAATATAATTAAAACCAAAAAGAAAGTGATTGTCAGGTTTAAGGAATAAATGCAAATATTACTGACAGATTTCTGTCTGAATTTCTGCAGTTGGGCTAATATCCACATTTTTTTTATTATTATCAAGAGTAATAACTGAAAGAATTAAATCGTTTGCTCATGATTTTTTTTGCCATAATAATTGTGAGTTCAATCTCTTGTCCAGGTAGTAGAGATTAAGACAGTAAAAACAGGATGAGCAATAACTGAGCAATACTAAACAAGAACAAGATAAAATATCACAAGGCCTTAGCAGCAAAATCAACATAGGTTATATAGGTCAACTTCCAAATTCTCTGAAGAAGGCATGACTGCTGAAATGCTGTGATAATGACAAAAAATTATGAGGATTTTAATAGCACTGCAAATACTATAAATAATTACTAATAGAATCAGGGTTTTCTTTGAACATAAATGCTTTGCTAATGGTTTTGTTGTTTGAGTGTTAATGGCCTATTAACCTCTGTGGGTCATTTAATGCCAAAAAAGGTAGGGTTTTAAGGTATTTTTTTTAATGTTCAGTTGAGAAGCTTGATAAAGTAAAAATTTTGATTTAATGAAAATTTTGGAGTTTTATTCTTTTTTATTTTAGAAAACGGAAAATGTCTTTGAGTCTTATATTCAAAAATGTTTTCCTGAGAAAAAAATTTTTTCTTCAAAAATGTATTGTTGGTAAAATTTTTCCTTCAAAAATGTATATTTTTCTATAAAGTCTCGTTTTATGTATATATTTCTATAAAAGTCTATTTTTATACTTTCATAGTGTTTTGACCCCAGTTTGGTGGTTAACTATTTACCCATAGCAGGGACCCTAACAGGTGCTACCACTCTGGGTCAGGGTGGACCTGAGAACAACAGCATTTAAGAGGTGGTTCCATGCCCCTCACAACCTCCCAATCAGAGGCCTTGCTGCTGGATGCAGTTTATCATCTTGCCCAAGATCATGGTTTTGTTGTAGGTGAATAGCAAACAATTTTACTCTAGAAATACACTATAACATGGTTTTGTTGTAGGTGAATAGCAAACAATTTTATTCTAGAAATACACTATAACATGGTTTTGTTGTAGGTGAATAGCAAACAATTTTACGATAGAAATACACTATAACTGATTCAACTGCATTAATAGAATGGCATCTAGGTCTCATCATCCTACAATTGAAATTGCTAGTTGCAACCATAAGTTCTATGCTGATAGTTTCTTCTATTCCACTTCTTAATTGTGGACATCTCTACCAGCCTCTTCCTTTTCAGTCAACTTTGTTCTTCCAAAATTTAAATGCAACATCAATCATTATCTTATGTTTTCTTAAATCCTACCCTTTTATTGTTCTCTCTTCTTAATAATGTTTTTCTTTTTCTAATATTATTTCACATTCCTTGTATCTTAGTGGCTTTATTGCTTTATTTGGGCTGAAAAGATTTTGAAAAATAAAGAACAGAATTAGGAAGGAAAAAATAGAAATTAATTGTTTTGTTATTATTTCACCCCAAGGAAGGCAAAAAGCTACTGACATGCAGGGAATTACTGAGTGTGAAAGTATATCATGCCAACATTATTAACGAGTCAATCAGTTAAGTACCATACATGCTACACACTTTGGGCAATCATGTTTCAAAAGAGACATGACTGACTGAGCAGAAGATTATCCTGCATTAGCTTCGCATTGCTTTCTGCAGTAGACTTCTTGCCAGCCAAGGCCACAGAACCCAATCTGTTTTATTATTTAATCCATAACTGGAGGGAAGAGATGGATTAATACCTTTCCCAATGATATTTGTGCGTAAGTGAATGTAAGGAATTCAACTGGAATTTGAACTCAGCTCCCCGATTTGTTGTTCCGAGTCCATATCCACTACACCAAGATGTACATCCTTATTAACGTGATAGAACAATAAAAGAACAGGAGTTTAAAAGACAGAAGATAACAACTGACATTACATTTAAATTTTTGATGATCAGCATTGACCAGAAAGAAGGAGAGTTCCACAAGAAAGAAGTGCAAGAGAAGAAACTGTCAGCATAGAACTTACGGTTACATCTAGCCATTTCAACAGTAAAATTATGAGATTGTATTGATGTATAAATGTGGAAGATTATTTTGCATTTGTACTATTTCATTTATTTCTTTAGTAAAATCATTTATAATGCAATTCTGTATTAAAATTGCTTGCTATGCATTTTCATAGTAAAAGTGACAAAGTTGAAAAGCTGTCAAGACGTGTTTTGCCTCTTTATAGCAGTTATCTTTGAGTTAGAATGAAAGATGAACCCAAAGTTGGTTCTCTGTGCAGAGCCCGGAAATTTTTTTCCATCTGAATCTATCTTGCACATTTATAAATCTACCATCCGCCCATGCATTGAATATTGCTGCCATATCTGGTTGGGTGCTCCTGCTATTCTTCTCGGGCTTCTTGACAAGGTACAGCAGAGGGTCTGTCATGTGATCGATAACAACTTGGCAGACCGTCTGCAGTCTCTCTCTCACCGGCGTGACGTGGCTTCCCTGTGTCTCTTCTATAAATACATTCACGGCTTCTGCTCCGATGAACTTAGATCACTGGTGCCCCCTAGGTTCGAATTTGCATGAGATATTAGATTAGCAACTAGATCCCACCCTTTTACAGTGAAACCGATAAAATGCAACCGCAACTTCTACTCCAACAGTTTCTTTTCTCGCACTTCCCGACTGTGGAATTCCCTTCCACATGATTGCTTCCCCGACGGCTACAATCTCCAGGAGTTTAAATGTAAGGACAATAGACTCCTCCCAACACACTAATTTGCTCCCATTCTTTCAAACACTCTTCCCATCTGCCCAACCCTCATCCTCGGTATCCTTACCCATCTATCACCTTCCTTCTGACATTTCCTGCACCTAACCACTCCTCCTCTTTACCTTCCCCTATGTAGCCCCATTGGGGTGAAATGATTAAAAAAAAAAATGTGCATGTGCTGGAATTTTTCAGAATTAATAATTATCTTGATCAGATGTTATTATCAGGATGTTATTTTTGTTTTTGCTCTATAATGAAGCCATTAATGTGTGCCGGATTTGAAATCAACTTACTTCAAGTATTAGGACCTTGAATAAGTTCTAGCTTATATTTCATGAAAAGTAATGTTTTATTTAAAAAAAATTAGTAAAAACATGTCACTGAAAATACTGTCCATTGCTAACCACTTCTTTTTTCCATCTTTCTGTCAGTATCCCAATTCCACATGAGAAAAAACATGTCTTTTGAAGATATCCCTGAATCAGCCCATTTTTGGCATCTCCATAAGAATAAAAGTGAAGCTCAACCAGGCCATGTGCCATTGAGTGGAACAAGTGATAATCGGACAGGGCAATATCTGGTGAATACAGTGGATTGGGTAAGACTCCCCATTTAAGCATTTCCAAGTAGATGTTTGCTTATTTTGCAACATGTGGCCAAGCGTTTTCATGCTACAAAATAACTTACAAAATAAATTGTAAACGCAAATTCTACTCCATCAGTTTCTCTCACACTTCCTGCCTGTGAAATTCTCTTCTGTTCACTTGCTTTCTCAACAGCTACAATCTTCAAATGTAAAGTCAATAGTCATCTCTTATCTCACTAACTTGCATCCTACTCTCTCTCTCTCTCATGCTACTCTCTTCATCCACTCCACTCTCATCAGTATTCTCATGCTTCTCCTACCCTTTTCCTGACATCCCCTGAAACCTGTCACTCTTTTTCATAACTTATTTCTTATATAACCCCCTGCTTATCAGTGGCAGTAAAATGCCTTGCTTGGGACAACGTGATTGTAAAAATAAAAAACTTTGTTGTGTCAATACCATTTTTTCTTCAGTGCTTGACTCAGTTGCATCAATTTTAGTCAATAGCTATCTCCCGTTATAGTTTTGGTCGGTTTGAGCCGCTCATAATAAACTACACCCGGCTGATCCCACCAAATGCAAAGCGGAAGCTTCGGAACATGGATCTTTGGATTTGTCGTTAATGTTGATGCATGACCAGGATTAACCAACAGTTTTGTACACTTAGGGTTATCATAGTGTATCCGCTTTTCATTGCTGGTGATGATATGAAGCAAAAAACCTTTTCTTTTTTGTCATTGAAGCAGCTGTTCACACATGACAAGATGTCATTCGACATCTCTCGGCTTCAACTCATACTGCACCCAGTGTTCTTGCTTTTGAATTATTTCCAATGCTTTCAAACATTTCGAAACTGTTGTGTGATCAACTTCTAATGATTCTGTATAACCTAACATGAGTTTTCTTAAAATAATGCTTATAATTCTTTGTCTCCAAACTTCTTCAGTACACCAGAGCATTCTTCAATTTTTGAAACATCTAAACCAATATCCGCGTATTGTTTGCAACAGAATATGGTCACTAAGTTTTAACAAGTAATTTCTCTGCTTCAGCTGCAGATTTCTTTTGAATAAAGTAGTGCATTAAAATTCCCTGCAAATACACTTTCATTGCACAATATTTGACATGTTTAACACTAAAGTTGTTTACACTTCAATGAAATGATGTACACTGAATTTTCAAGCTTGTTTATTGTATTTCCTGATAAATGCATTACCATCTGAAATCCTCATATATTGTTGTTTGTATCCTACGCTGATAAACATTCATTTTTATATTAAATTTACTTTCATTCATTTTTGTTAAAAAAAATAACAATGTAATTGATCCTGACTTGGCATCTCACCTTCAGTCACTTTCTCACCAACATGACATGGCTTCCCTCTGTCTTTTCTACAAATATTTTCATGGCAACTGCTCTGATTAGCTTTTTTCCCCGGTGTCCTGCCATGTGAATTTAAGCTTGCTACTAGATTTGCAGCAAGATTGCACCCTTTATTGTTGAAATCGTTAAATGTAACTGCCACTTCTACTTTTAGAGTTTCTTTCCTCACACTTCCCACCTGTGGAACTTTCTTCCATTTATTTGCTTCCCAGATAGCTAAAATATCCAAAAACTTAAATGCAACATTAATTGCCATCTTCTGTTTTCTTGAATCCTGTTCATCTTTTATTCTTAATTCAATCCGTCCTGTACCCAATCTTTTCTCTCACTGTAATCTCCTGAAAACTAGTAGCAGTCCGACTTTTCTTTGGGTGAAATGATGAAAAAATAAAAATAAGCTCATAATATAAAAAAAATATTATTAAGGAGAGAAAACAAAAAAAGAACAGGAATCAAGAAGATTTACATTTGTTGGAAGATTAAACATGACTGGAAAATGAGTCAGTCAATTAAGTGCCATATTTGATACACACTTGGGCAATCATGTCTCAAAAGGGACATGACTGACTTGGCAGAGTATTTTCCCGCAGTAGGTTCCCATTACTTTCTGCAGTAGACTGGTTGCCAACCAAGACTACAATACCCAATCTGTCCTGCTATAAGACCCATACTTGAAAGGAGAAGCAACAAATTAATTACATTTCCTAAGGGTGTTTGCACATATGTGAATGGAATGAATTCAACTGGAAATTGAACTCCTTTCTCCAATTTCCCATTCCTAGTTTATATCCACTGCACCACAGTGCACATCCTGGATGATAAAAGGCCAGGTAAAAGGTATAAATTCAGCTATAAATTTAATAATTGGACAGACTGGGTTCTATAGTTTTGGCAACCAATCTACCGCAGAAAGCAATGGCAATCTACTGCAGCATAATCTTCTACCCAGTCAGTCATGTCTTTTTCACATATGGCATTTAACTGGCTGGACTGGTCACCTATCTAGTTATTAACTAACTTGCCGTTGCTTAACTTTGATGATCGCACCAGAACTGATGTTTCAACGTGATGCAGAAATGTTACATGCATATTTAGTAGGCTTGTTTAAGAATCATTTTTTTTATTTTATTTCTACGTCTCTCTTTTATGTTTATTTCCTTCGCATTATTTTTATTTCTTTGTCATTATGTAACAACTTCTCCATTTTGTCCCTCCATTTTCTGCCTGTTCATTTTTTTTTTTAACCCTTCTTTTCTTTTTCCCATACTCAATTATTTTATTCAATTTTATATTTTATTCCTAAATTGGTCTGCCAAAACTATCTTCCTTCAACTATATCTACCTCTATTTTCCTGTAGTCCCCACCGCCTTTTCCGTTTTTCATATTATGCATTTTTCTTTCATCTGTAATGACAGTAAATATCATTTCAAATTCTCTAGCCACAAAATAAAAAGACAGCAAAACGTTTTAAGGGTGAGTGCAACTGATGTACGGTAGTCTTGTCTCATTGAATGAAGTGATTACTGTTATTGCAGCCAATTCTGGAACATTCTGGAAGAGTTGGAGGATAGTCAAAAGACTCTGAAAGTAAGGAAATTTTCAAAAATCTTCAGACAATTTCCAAAGAATCTTGACATTAACCATTCTTTTCATTCTTCTTTGCAAAAGATTATTGTCATCTATTGACTTTGTTTGGATAGATGTCTAAGATGATGCTAAGAAATAGTTTAGTAAAAGCATTGCCTTCATTTTGTTGCTGAAACTGTTGATCTGTACTTTTGTGGAAGAAAAAGTCAGAAGGAACAATGAAATACTTAATACAAATATGGGTTATGGAATTTTGACTAAACAAAATGAAACCTTGCTTTATTAATATACTAGCAATATAGCCCGGCGTTGCTTGGGTGTAATGAAAGTTTTAAAACTAATCCATGGTCCTGGAGCTCACACTCTTTGGACGTTGGCACGAAAGACTAAAAAGCAATAGTTGTTTTCAGTTAAAGCGAAACCATAGACTGAAAGAAAAATGAATGGATGTAAGTCAAATTTTGATTTTCTGGTATCGATATCAAATAAGTTTTTTTTGTCGTAAATTGAATTTTGAAGACTAAATAAGTCCTCTGAGTAAATGGTATCATGGCTGAGACTAAGAACTACAATTATACCTACTTAGAGCCAAACCCGAAGCAAAAACTAAAATAAAACGGCTGAAAAAAATACAGATATACAGGCAGATAAACAGACACACACACAAACATCTTGCCTTTTATATATATATTATCGATTTTCTGCACTATTATAAGAACTGCAACCATGAAACTTCTGAATATCTTATGTTTTTGTTTATGAGTGTATCCAATTTGATTAAAACTGGAACACTCCTTTTATAACCCGATTTTTTTGATTATCGATTTTCGATATTTATCGGGCATACCTCGACACAAAACCAAGCTAAGAACACTTGCATACACTTATAGTACAACTGTGTAAATTTTCAAGAAAATCAGTTCAGCCGTTTCGGAGTCTATAGGTAATGGACACACACACACAGACAAAGTTTCATTTATAAATAAGTTTAGATTAGATTTAGATTAGATGGACAAAATAATGAAAACACATCGTCCCAAAAGAGCATGATTTGGAAAATTTGATTAAACTGTTAAAAGCTTGTCTATTTTATGTTTGCTGATTTAATATTAGAAGTACTTTATTTTTTTGCTAAAATTGTGTTTTTTTACAGATATTATTTAAATCAGTCAGTCAGTTAAGTGCCATACATGATACATGCTTGGGTGATCATGTCTCAAAAGAGACATGACTGATTGGGCAGAAGATTATCCCGCAGAAGGTTGCCATTACTTTCTGACATAGACTGGTTGCCAGTCAAGGCTATAGAACCTAATCTGTTCTGTTATTTATCCCATAACTGGAGGGAAGAAATGCATTAGTACCTTTCCCAAGGGTATTTGCACATAAGTGAATGCAAGGAATTCAACTGGAATTTGAACTCGACTCCTCGATTTCAAGTTTCGAGCTGATATTCACTGCACCATAGTTTACATTCTTATTATTTAAATAAATTTATTAAAATCAGCATTAAGGACTGTTTAAAAATTTGAAGTGATCAACTTCATCCCATGGTTCAGGAACTTTTTCGAAGAAAAAAACATCTTTCAGGATGATAATGAACCCATTCATACACTTAAAGTTGTAGCTGAATGGTAAAAGGAATATTCTAGTGAAGTAGAACAGCATTATTCATTTTAGAAAAACAAGCAGGGAATCAATATCTTCCATCACCATAATTGAAAGAAGTTGAAGAATGGATAAAAATTCCTCTGGAAACAAAACTTTGTATGAGTCGATCCCATGCAGAATTCAAGCTGTAATTACTGCCAAGTCATGCCCATGATTGCAATAAATTGAGCTTGAAATTTCAAGGTGTCTACATTATTTTATCTACACATGTACATAATTTTCTGTTACACAATGAAGACATTTAAGATGTTCAGTCACCATAAGACAATCAACTTTTGTTTCTCTACCTGTTAAACAGTAAATATTATGGATTATATAAGTTCCTCTTTTAAACATTTACTCTTTGTTTTCCGTTTCTCCTCTTCACCTGCTTTCTATGATTTAGTCTCTGTTGAATCTCTGCCATTCTAAATCATGACATGATACCACATAACAAAGGGAAAATCTACAGTTGTATGAATTCCCATCTTCAACTCTTGGTTTGGTTTTCCAAAAGTGCCACATGCCTCCCCAGACTGATATCATCAAGAAGTGTCAAATCAACGTTTGTGTGATTCAAACCCAGTTCTAATAGTCAGAAAGCAAACATTCTAACCACTCAGCCTTGTACCCATATTGATGTGGAGTTGTTTTCACACTGAAAGTTATAACCATCCTATATTGGTTGCCAATCGACTTAACGCACCCAAAATGTTAAGAACTTGGTAATCTTTCACTGAAAGCTGACCTCTTAGTATTCGGCTAACTGCTGACTAAAATCAACTGCCTAGTAGTTCTACTGAACTCCAGTAGAACTCTAAAGAACTCTCTAGAACTTCTAAGAACTTCCCAAGAACTACTCGAGTTAACTTCCTGTTAACTCTTATTAATATATGAGGAATAGGTGTGTTTCACCCTAACACATAAAATCTGAAATGCAATATAATTCACAAACTATGATCGAAGAAAGGATAAAATTTTTCTGCTCTCATTCAATTACGGTTCTACCTTGGTTTGTTCACTCACAGTTCATAATGGTGAAATATGTAATTAGTTTTTTTCCGAACACCTTATTATGCACACTTGTGCATGCACTCACACACACACACACACACACACACACACTCACTCACACACACACACACACACAGCACCTTTGGAAAGTGCTTGAAAACCAAACCATTGTTTGACCCAAGCCTTGTGAGTGAAACTAGAAAGAACATCTTTGGGAACCATCAACTGTTGTATTAGCATGAAGTCAGAAGTCATCGTGACTGAGAGTTTAAGCATATTGCCTTGTTCAGACTGTTGATTAAACTAAATAACACACTCTTTTCTAGGAACCATAACAAAGGTCCACACAGTGTAGTTGCAATATAAACCACTGGTGGGCTCTGTGAGTGTTGAACAAACAGAAATGTGACTGAGCAGGCATCTGCAACAGGGATTGGCTAGTCACCCTAATAGATGAACATCCTCAGATATGAGTGGCGATTATTATTATTAAATGTAATGATAGATTTTGTTTTGATAATTTTATTGGTTTTCCTTTCTTTTCTCTGTGTCACGTAATGGATATTTGACTTCAGTGTTTTAAAACTGTCAATATGTTTGAGGACTTTCAACCATCATTGACCATTATCATGAATGGAACGTGATAGTTTTGAAATTCAAGAAACTTTCAGATTCTGTTTTTTCCGTAATGATGTTTTGGCATTAAAAAACCTTATAAATTGACACGTCATAAATTTTGTGAATTTAAATCAAAATGTTTTAAATGTATATTTTAACACCAAACACCATAATGGAAAAACCAAAATACGAACATCTTCTTAAATTTTAGAATTGTACCATCCTTTTCTTGATAATGACTGGTGATAGTTGAAATTGCTTAGACATATGGACAGTTCTTACACATACAAAGAAACAATAAAAAACTTAGTAAAAAATGCAGTATCAGAATTAGTAGAACTTAAACCAAACAACTGCTAACATGCACACACACACACACACACACACACTTATATATATATGAAATGATTTGTTTGAACATTATTTTTTATCGATACTCATATTTAAGTAGATATTCTGTTTTATAAGAAAAAAGTATTAAATATTTATTTCTAACAGCCTGATTATTTATGAAAAATTTTTGTTACAAAAATGTGAGTCTTTTGGCAGGATTTGAACCTGCAACCTCTATCCACATAGGGAAAGCCATCATGTGATCTGGCACATCTTAGACCTCTTGACCACGAATGACGATCAGTCTAAACAAAGTTAAATTAAGCCTATAATACAATATTCGAATTCACATGGTGGCTTCCCCTATGTAGATAGTGGAATTGTGCCTAGGTATACAAAAACTACTTTTGTCAAAAACTCAGTCTCACCATCATTTATGTGTACTGGAATCCATCTGTGTAAAAGTACACAGGCAGAGCCTGTGCAGCCAGAAAGAGAAATCTTTACAGTCTTTTTCCTGCACGATGAGCTATGAGTAAACTTTTTCCTTTTTGTATTTTATTCATGAATTACTTTTTACAAATAATTTAATTTTTCTTAATCGTTTTTCAACTGTGCCCCACCTTTCCAGTTTGTCTTTATAATTTATGATCTTATTATTGTGTTGATTTTCTCTGCTAACAGCACTCTCCAATGAACTCTTGATGGAATGCATCCTCAGGGTTTTGTTATTTAAATAAATGAAAAAAAAGCAGAAATGTTTCTCGACTGCAAAACTTAATATATATATATACAAATGTCTTTATTATAATAGATAAGATATATATATTCTTTACTATGTGATGGCATAATTATTGTAAAAAATCAAATTATAAGGCACTTTTACAGTGCAAACTCATGGTAAGAATTTTCATAACTGGTAGTAAAGAGAATGAACAGAGCTGACACTGGCTCTATATTGTTTCTCTCTTCATGAGCATGACAGAAGGTAAATATATATATATATATATATATATATATATATATATATATATACACACACAACTGTCTCTAGAAGATGTTTGAAGGGTTGCTGCAAAGTTTATCAGTCTGAATATGGAGAGAACCCAAAACAAGTTCTAATGTTTGGTGATTTGATCAAAAATTGTGAAGCATATTGAGACAAGAACTTTTCTGCAGCCCCTTCCATAATTGTGTATGCATGTATATGCACACACAGATGAAAATGGAATAAATTTTATTATCTCATTATCATTCTAAATTCACTGTAGATTTTTAATCTTTCATGCCCGTCCTGCTGTCTGGCTGGCACCAACTGCTTTTGTAAAATTATCGTTTTGGTTGTAAAACCTGATTCATGAATATAATCCTAAATTCTATAAATGTCCAGTAAACAGAAAGGAGACATTTTATGCATTTGGAAAAGAAGAAAAAAAAGTTGATGTGGACTAATTTGGTTTGCGGTTTCATTTTATGCTTCTAATAAAGCATTATTTTCAGAGATGTCATCTTCATCATTGGCAGAGGTCATAATCAATAATCCAATGTCTGTGGCAGTTTATTGGCATTATTTTTATGGCAGTTCTGCTGATAAAAACAAAAAACAGTGACTAAAATCTTGTGCAGCTTCGTACTTTGCCTTTTTGTATGTTTTTGAATATGAAAGAATTATTCCAAACCAGATTGAAAATTAGTATCAGAAAAAAATAGAAAGTTTATCAAAAGTGATTTTAAGCTCGATGTCAAAGTAACTTGATAGCACAATTTTAGTCTCTTCAACTGGATTTGTAATACTGTCTGGATCAGATGCATATGGCTAGAAGGAAGGATTTAATTGGCTATTTGATCAAAGGCAAACAGTATATTTGTTGTAGGATCTCCCCTTTGTATATGATAATGGACTCAACACCTGTATTCCCAGCCTTCTTTTGCTCCTTTATAACTGGTTCGTCCTTCTTTTCAATCTTCTAATCGTTTTCTCTTATGTAGCCCCCTGCACATCAGTGGTGTTACCACCTTGCTCAGGGTGATATGATTACAAAAAATAAAATAAAAAATGAGAGTACATATACATAGAGGAGATAAAGTAATTGTAGAGATCTGTGCAAGTTATCGGAGAGTACTGGAATTGATACGTAAGTTACCGAGTGCTGAACTTACCTAGAGACAACCACATCAAAAGTCAGACTAGCTCTGAGCCCCACTCAGCTAGAATAATTTACATGGATATACTATTTCCAATGACTTCACTTCAAGACTTGTATATATTTATTTCTTATTAATAGTATTCCTGGATTTACTAACCTGCGTTCAAGTTTGTATGTTACGTTCAATATAACCTACTTTTCTATCTTCATATCTGTTTTGTTGCTCATTATTTTGTGCGGTTCCTCACCTGGAATCCACAACGATATTTTATAGGTTTTGAATATGGACAAAACTATACTGACCCTGATCGAAAGTGTAGTGGATAAGAAATTAAGAATTAAAATCAACATTCTTCTTCACTTTTACAAAAATTCACAGTTACCTGTAAAATCCTGGTTTTTTTCAAATAAAAAAAGGATTGACCATGGGCTTAAAGAAAAAGTCAAAACCAGATTTTGCAAGGTGTTAAACTGTTTTGCTGACCAATAGGAGCAACTTGCAAGACCAAAAGAGGAATTTGCAATCAAGTATAAAAAATCTGAATACTATAAAAGGCCCCAGTCAGTCAGATGGGAGCCGCGAGATGAAACAACTAAAATGTAACTTCAACATCAAATCGATCTGGAGATAAGGTCAGGTTGCACCTTGTTCTCTTTCTCTTTCCTTCTCGTGTGCTGATTTCTATTACTTCTTCTTCTCCATCAAAAGACATTCCTTCTAAGCAAACATACATCTGTACATATGCATATACTCTTTCAACAATTACTACTATGAATATTTTCTACAACACTTGATACCCTAACTTTCTAAATGAACATTAATTTCTATGAATTCTTGTTATACATTTCTTTTAATAAATTTCTATTTTAACAAGAAAATGTATATTTTTATTCTTACACTATTCCACACATTTCCACACATTCAAACCTGCCAACAACCAACCTTTGATGAAAACCTTCTGATGATAATTCTGCATAAAACTTGTAAGCTGTAGAGAGTTCAGTTAAGTCTGACACAAGGCTGAATCAAAGAAAAATTAACCATCCTCCTACAGCTACAAAAGTAAATATCAGGAAGAACCTTTATCTTTTAAGTGCTTTGCAACTTTGAGAAGTGAGTGATCATGTCTCCCCACAACTAATCCTCCTTCCTAACTCTATATAATATTTATCGGCTTACTATTTTTTCCATATTTATCTTCTGCCATTTATTTATATGAGCTCATTAGGTAGGTTACTCACTGTTTTCTTTACAACTCTTGTTTTCAATATGACTTCTGAGTGTTAAATTCTCCATGCCATCTTTTTTCCATTTTTTTTAAAAACGTTGTCAACACTCTCATGTCATGCTATGGCATTTTCTGCATCCATCTGTAGAACTTTATATATTGATTCGTGTTTCTTGTCTTTAAAGAAATTAACACCGTTGGTTTCAGTCTTTGTAGGAATGGCTGCTAAAAACATTCCCTCCGAGACAAATCCTATGGATGCATGCAGGAATTGCATCGAAACCAAAACATCAGCTATTTCTCAGTCCCATTTACCATTATTATTGTACTTTCTTGTTTTGAAGTCAGAATGCTATAAAAATGTCCCTTTATCCCTTTTGTATGGGAACACCCTTCTTACTTTGTGAACTTTTAGCCGTATTTTTTGTTACTTTGCCTAGTTTTGACTTGCATATATATTGTTTGCTACATATTATTTTGCCTTGTTCTTTTTTTTTCTTTCCTTATTGTTTATTAAAAATTTTGTCAATTCCATTTGTTGAGAATTTTGTTTATTACACTAAACTATGGCCAGATACTGAACAGTCAAGCATTCACTTCCATAATCTCCTAGAGAGCAACACACTGTGTCTCCTTGGCCTCATTCTCTCAAATGATCTCAAATGGAATGACTAAATCAAATCCATTGCTGCATCTACTGCCAGGAACGTTAGATCACTGTGTCGGGCCAATAAGCTTTTTTTGTCTGAATCCATGTTTCACTTTTATGAAATTATCATTCGTCCATGCATTCAATACTGTTGCCATATCTGGTCAGGTGGTCCTGCTATTCATCTTGAGGTTCTCAAAAAAAATCCAAAGAAGTATTTGCAATATAACCTGTCCTGATTTAGCAGGTCGTCTTCAGTCACTTTCTCACCAGTATGACATGGCTTTTTTTGGTCTTTTCTACAAGTATTTTCATGGCAACTGCTCTTATGAGCTTTTATTCCTTGGAACCCCAACCACATGTACTTACTTGTGCTACTAGATTGGCTATTAGGTCCCACCCTTTTACCATCAAAATAGTTAAATGTAACTGCCTCTTCTACTTTAACAGATTCTTTTCTACCATTTACTTGCTTTCTTGATAGCTACAATCTCCAGAAGTTTAAATGCAATGTCACTTGACATCATTCATCTACTTGATTCCCATCCATCTTTTACCTTTTCTTTGACATCCCCTGTACCTTGTTTTTTCTCTCACTGTAATGCTCTGCACACCAGTGGCGGTTCTACCTCGCATTGGGTGAAATAATTATGAATATATAGCAGGATTGAAATTACACTTTATCACGCTTTTCTTTGAGAGAAAGTTATTATAAAAATAATTTGGGACTCAATGGCTACATAGTCATTGAAGCATAATTTTGGTCTTTTAAACCAGGCTGATGTCTGCGACTTTAAAGTGTAGTAGGATCAAGTTCAGTTTGTAAGGCAGACAATATAACTGCCTCTTCTACTTGAACAGTTTTTTTTCTCACACTTCCCATCTGTGGATCTCCCTACCATTAACTTGCTACTCTGATAGCTACAACCTCCAAAATTTTAATGCAATGTCAATTGCCATCTTGATCTCCTTGAATTTCATCCATTTTGTATGCTTTTGTCAACACTCCCTGTACCCCCGTTTTTTTCTCTCACTGTTATCCCCTGCGTACTAGTGGTGGTCCCACCTTGCTTGTGGTGAAATGATTAGAAAAATGAAATATTCCATTGGTAAGAGGGAAGTTCCACTCAAATAACTTCTCTTTTGGAGCTGTGGAACAAACTCCCAAGAGGAGTTTTACTCAGTGACTGGGATCTTTATCTCTTCCATGATTAAACATTATCTATCCTACATATCCTGATGTGCATTTCTTATTTCTTCCTTTAATATTTTACAAAAGATTAATGCAGTAACCCTCTACCTTAAGTGGCTCTTTAATGTTGCTTTTGGTGAACAACAGCATTAACATTTCCATTGCCACTTATTGTTGGTCAGGCGTCAGCAATCTATGTGGCATGCCAAGCAATTTCCAACAGAATGAGTTGTTGAACTAAGAAACTCACTGTAACACAAAAAATTGAAAACGTTTACTCCTATTCTCAATGGTTGAACATCCCTCCCAAGATCTTTCATCTGTTTGAAGACAATTGCTTTTGCTCTTCTTTCGGCTTTAGGTTCAACTTATTCCTTTGAGAAAAATTTTCTCTCACATGAAAGCAGTGTTAAGACCACAAGGAAGTTACCTAACACCCAAAATTTAAAAAATCGTGTAAAACTCAAAATGACAAAATACGTTGCTGATATTGAGTAATTGGATAAGACTATGCAAGGGCAAGGCTCCCATTAATAATTAAAAAAACAACTTTTAAAAACTGTTTATTTCTGTTAATGTGGTTTACATATTGTTGTATATATTACTGTATAAAATATATTGTAGAAAAGGTATATTTCCCTTCAGTCAGTCAGTCATTTAAGTACCATACGTGATACACGCTTGGGCTATCATGTCTCGAAAGAGACATGACTGACTGGGCAGAAGATTATCCCGTAGTAGGTTGCCATTGCTTTCTGTGGTAGACTGATTGCTGACCAAGGCTATAAAACCCAATCTGTCCTGTTATTTGACTCTTAGCTAGAGGGGGAAGAGATGTATTATATTATTAAGTAGTAATTAATGGTGGGGGTCAGTTTATTACTTCATGACAATATAAAACTGATCCCCCACTTTATGCCCATTAGAAGCCTTTATAATGTTTCCAACTATTATATTCAATCAGTCACTTAAGTGCTATACATGATACACGCTTGGGCGATCATGTCTCAAAAGAGACATGACTGACTGGGCAAAAGATTATCCCACAGTAGGTTGCCATTGCTTTCTGCGGTAGATTGGTTGCCGACCAAGGCTATAGAACCCAATCTGTCCTGCTATTTAATCCATAACTGGAAGGAAGAGACGGATTAATACCTTTCCGAAGGGTATTTGCAAGTAAGTGAATACAATGGATTCAACTGGAATTCGAACTCGGCTCCCTGGTTTCTCGTTCTGAGCCAATATCCACTGTACCACAACGCACATATTGACTTTCACTTGTATAAAAATACATATGCTATTTTTAAAACTTTAAGTCAGCACATAGTTAACAACCTCTGTTGTAGGTAACAAAGTTTCTTTCATTAATAACGACATTGCTGTATTACAATCCTGACCTGCCCAAAAGCTTTCACTTTCACAAAATCAAACCAATGTGGAAAGAGTTGAAAACTCAGGTGTACATCAGAAAGCCAAAGAACTTGAAAGAACTTTAGATTTGCTGCCAAGAGGAATGGCAAAACATTCAATTTTTAAAACTGTATTACCCAATCCGACATCAAGTTTAAGCCGTAGGTTGTACTAGTGGGAGTCACACTAAATACAGATTAAGACTTTTAATGTCCATAAATATATAAATAGACTAGTAGTATAGCCCGGCATTGCTCGGGTGTAATGAAAGCTTTAAAACTAATCCATGGTCCTGGAGCTCAGACTCAGCCTAAAAAATATTTGAAATAATAAAATAATTGTGACAATTTTCCAGTCACACCTAGTATATATATATATATATATATATATATATATATATATACTAGCAGTATAGCCCGGCATTGCTTGGGTGTAATGAAAGCTTTAAAACTAATTCATGGTCCTGGAGCTCACACTCTTTGGACATTGGCACAAAAGACTAAAAAGCAATAGTTGTTTTCAGTTAAAGCGAAACCATAGACTGAAAGAAAAATGAATGGATGTAAGTCAAATTTTGATTTTCTGGTATCGATATCAAATTAGTTTTTTTCGTTGTAAACTGAATTTTGAAGGCTAAATGAGTCCCCTGAGTAAATGGTATCATGGCTGAGACTAAGAACTACAATTATACCTACTTAGAGCCAAACCCAAAGCAAAAACTAAAATAAAACGGCTGAAAAAAATACAGATATACAGGCAGATAAACAAACACACTCACAAACATCTTGCCTTTTATATATATATATTATCGATTTTCTGCACTATTGTAAGAACTGCAATCTTGAAACTTCTGAGTATCGTTTCTTATGTCTTTGTCTATGAGTGTATCAAATTTGATTAAAATTGGACCACTCCTTCTATAACCCGATTTTTTCGATTATCAATTTTCGATATTTATCAGGCGTACCTCGACACAAAACCTAGCTAAGAACACTCGCAGATGCTTACAGTACAACTGTGTAAATTTTCAAGAAAATCGGTTCAGCCGTTTCGGAGTCTATAGGTAACGGACACACAGACAAAGTGCCATTTATAAATACGTTTAGATAGATTTTTTATGCATTTTCTTCGGTGCATAAAAGACATTAATTCTATGTTTCTTGTCATGCCTCTTTTGCATGCCTTATTTTCAGAATCACGAGGCAACGTTCATGTCTGTCACGCACTTAGTGCATGTGAATTCAACAACTTGCATTGCAGCTTTGTATTTACCACAAATACTAATCTACACTACTACTCAGTCAGTTAAGTGCCATACGTGATACACGCTTGGGCGATCATGTCTCGAAAGAGACATGAATGACTGATTATTCCGCAGTAGGTTGCCATTGCTTTCTGTGGTAGACTGGTTGCTGACCAGAGCTATAGAACCCAATCTGTTCTGTTATTTAACCCATAACTGAAAGGAATAGACGGATTAATACCTTTCCCAAGGGTATTTGCACGTAATTGAATGCAATGACTTCAGCTGGAATTCAAACTTAGCTCCCCGATTTCTCGTTCCAAGCCTATATCCAATGCACCACACTACTACTACTACTAATAATAATAATATTAATAATTCTTGAAAATATCCAAAGAAGAATCTGCAATGTTATCTTGACCTGGAATCTCAGCTTCAGTCAATCAAGTGCCATATGTGATACACGCTTGGGCAATCATGTCTTAAAAGAGACATGACTGACTGGGCAGAAGATTATCCTGTTGTAGATTGTCATTGCTTTCTGCAGTAGACTGGTTGCCGGCCAAGATTATAGAACTCAATCTGTCTTGTTATTTAACCTGTAACTTGAGGGAATAGATGGATTAATTCCTTTCCCTAGGGTATTTGCACATAAGTGAGTGCACGGAATTCAACTGGAATTCAAACTCGGCTCCCTGATTTCTTTTTCAGAGCCAATAAATATTTTCATGGTAATTGTTCGGATGAGTGTGTCTGTATGGTACATATGGGAACTTGTTAGAAGTTCAGAGTGACTTTGAGGTATATTGGTGGTTGTAGTAAGAATGGGAGATAAGAATGTGTTGTTCAGATGTAAGGAATACTGTAGCATATTAGGGCCAGTAACTGTGGATAGCTAAGTTTTAAGATAAGATAGATTGGTGACCAGTCTTATTCTATCCTTCCTTTTGACCTTATGCCACACTTTTATATTATTCAAAATAAATATTGCTTTCCTCTATGCTACCAAGACTTAAGTGCGGTGCTAGATTGACAGTAGAGTATCATCATTTTTCAGTTGAAATAGCTAGATGTTACTGTAAGTTCTATGTTAATAGTTTCTTCTTTCATACTTCTCTTTTAAAACTCTCTTCTGGCTTCTTGCTTTCCAATCAAGTTTGATCTGCAAAAATTTAAATGTGATTTTGATCATTATCGTCTGTCTTAATTACTGTTCTTTTATTGTTCTTTCTCCTTAATAAAGTTATTTTTCGCATATTCTCCTCTAACACTCAGTAACCTATTTTGTCTTAGTGGCTTTATTGCCTTGCTTTGGGTTGAAATGATTAAAAAAATAAAGCAAATTGATTTTTATGAGCTTGCTCATTTCTTTTGCTCGACACTATATATATATATATATATATATATATATACACACACATACATACATATATATATATATATATATATATATATATATATAACTTTTTTTTTTATTAGAAACATAGAGCCCTAGAGAAAAAAAATATTGTCTATTTATTGCAGCCCAAGTGTGATTTCTTTACGTTTTTGAGGTGAGGGAATATTATGATGATCAGTCCTTTGCCATTGATGTCTTCTTTCCTGACTCCCGTATTATTGTCTGATGTCAAATTCCAATTGTCATATTTTCTGTTCGTCCCCAAAATACCCTCACGCCTCTTCCTACAGTCTGCCAAAGTTCTGTTGACTCATTGATCAGATTTTTGCAGCATTTTAAGAATATTCAATGTTGGCTTTGCTCCTCTGGGAGTCCTTCCTGCAGATAATGGTGCACAGAAGTAGACATCTTGATTCAATGAAATTCTTTTCTTTTCCCCTCTTACTTTATCGATGACAGTTTGTAACTGTCTGCTAGAATCCTGATCCCTTATTGGTTGCTTGTTCATTTCCAGAAATATTGGTATTATTGGTGAATGGCATTTTGTTTGTTACAATTAGCCATCTTTATTTCTCTTATTTATTTTAATACCTTTTTCACCATTCTCCTTTTCCTTTAGCAATCATTACTCCAATCACACACACACACACACACACACATATATATATACTATAGTCATCCACAGACAGATCTGTTTCGCTGTATCACAGCTCATCAGTACAGTTAGACTTCGACAGCTTTTTAACCCAGGATTGAAACCCGACCGAATTGGCATCAGTCGGCGATTCTACCTCTGGGCTATGGGCGTCGTTCGGTAGAAGAAGGCAGACTTTTTAGCGCGTATATTATCATTAAACATGCCCAATAGCCAGAGTGCTCTAATTCATCATTGAATGAGCGATGCATACATACCAGAGTAGCTACTGTTTTTCAAAGTCTCCCATTCTTCCAGAGTGCTCAATCAGGGTGTGAGAGCGTAAATATATATATATATATTCTAAACATATACTGTTAAATATAAAAGACAATGAATGTCTATTATGTTTAATCATGTGCCGTTCTAAATGTTGTATTTTGGCTTTAATTTCAGTTGAAAATAAAGACAAAAATTCTCCAACATTTTGATAATCTTTTATTAATTTGGTTCTAAGCTTTCGGCTCACATGAGCCATCTTCAGAGAGGTTATTAAGACAATAACATCCACCATCAGTGA
This sequence comes from Ascarosepion bandense, assembly GCA_037127315.1. Lineage (NCBI taxonomy): Eukaryota > Metazoa > Mollusca > Cephalopoda > Sepiida > Sepiidae > Ascarosepion > Ascarosepion bandense. Next base: position 2,092,632 of record JBBBDQ010001538.1, read on the forward strand.
CAATTTTGTTTTGTGTTGACATAAAACTCTGCTAGGCAACAGCAATAGTTACCAAAAATAACAAATGCAGTTCGCAAATTTGCAGTGTGGTTCAATGATGTCACACTGTGTGATAGCGTGAAATGACAACAGAACCATGTATTCAAATGCAATGTGATGTGTTATGACCAGATTTAAACGTGATTTTATTAAGTGTGGGTTGTTTGGATTTAATGTAGATGGCCTCCAATATCTGAAGGTTTATTGTACTGTGTATGAGTATTGTATTGTTGACTAAAATCAATCAGAGTGTATCAAATTTGATTAAAATCGGACCACTCCTTCTATAACCCGATTTTTTCGATTATCGATTTTCGATATTTATTGGGGGTACCTAAACACAAAACCTAGTGAAGAACACTCACAAAAGCTTATAGTACAACTGTGTAAATTTTCAAGAAAATCGGTTCAGCCATTTCAGAGTCTAAAGGTAACAGACACACACACACACACACAGAGAAAGTTCCATTGATAAATAAGTTTAGATGTGTATGTAAATATTATCCGCTATAATCTGTAGAGAGGAAAAATATGACTAAAAGAAAGAGACAAGTGAAAGATTAGTATTTGTCTATATCTCTGAGATGAGGTAGTATTTACACTATTTACATCATTCAGACTATTGTTCTCGTCTTCATTGCCATTTTTATGACATTTCGGCCTTTGTATGCTCCAGCCTTCTTCAGGTGCTAGGAATTTCAAACTGAACCCTTTATTATGATCACTAGGATTTATCATTCTCATTCCTTCTGTGAAGTCGCTTCTGGTAGTCATGAGTTATCTCCCTTTAACTCGACTTTCTAAGATATATGATCACCACTGCTGTAGCCTATTACTGAACTTAGAACTTTTTGGTCAAATCACTGGCAAATAACCAATGCATATTTCCACCTATGGCCCATGGACACATGGCCCAGTGGATGAGGTGTTGGTTATTTCCAAAAAATGGCAACAAAGATGAGGAGAATAGTTCGAATAAAGTAAATAGTGTGAGAGAAAAACTGTATTTAGTTTTAGCCAGTGAATTTTGTCTATTGACAGACTTTACCAAGGTAAAAAGCAAAATGAATTTATTTGAAATAAAGTATCTATAAAAAAAACAAAATGTTATTAGTTACTAGACAATTATAAAGCACTCATAAATATTCATTTGGTCAACTGAAAAGTATTACATCTTCAATTATGTCATTTTGCATAATTAAAGAGAATTTTTAAATATGAAGCATGGATTGTTGTTGTATAAGATGTTGGAATGATGATTATATAACCATTTTCTTTTGATTGTTTGATATCTTTTTTTTTTGTATATGTTGTCCTTGGGAAAGGTATTAATCCATCTCTTCCTTCCAGTTATGGGTTAAATAAATAACATGACAGATTGGGTTCTATAGCCTTGGTCGGCAAGCAGTCTACCACAGAAAGCAATGGCAACCTACTGCAGGATAATCTTCTGCCCAGTCAGTCATGTCTCTTTCGAGACATGATCGCCCAAGCATGTATCACGTATGGCACTTAACTGACTGAAAGTTCATCAGTGGGTGAAAAGTGTTGGCAAAAACTAAATACAATTTTCCTCGTGTCTCTTTCTTTGAGTCAGATATATATATATATATATATATATATATATATATGTGTGTGTGTGTGTGTGTGTGTGTGTGTGAAAGAATCATGCTCTTATCTGAATATTTGATCGGGCTTAATGGATAAGTCCCTTTTCTGATTAATTCCAGGACAAAGGTTCAAATCAAGACAGAGTTCATTTATACTCCTACTAAAGGGGGTTTTGAAAGGTTTCTGACCAAACTAATTTATTTTTTTGAAAAAGTCCTGATACTTTTTCATAAGGTTAAATTTTGAGAAGATTGCTGGTCTAAATTTTTCAGCATCTCCTCATACAACACTCAGTGAGAAACACTCTATGATGTGAAAAATGGTTTATGATATGAACTTACTAGCCATTGCTCTATGGCAAGACTAAGTGTCTTTAACTTAGTCCAGTACAAGGCCACAAATATGGAGCACTAATTTACTGACCTCTACAGTAATGGTACAAATCGAAATTTTTGACTAAAAGGTAACCAAACTAGTGTGTTAATTTCAGAAAGAAGGTATCCATTTGCTGAATGCCTTTTTCTGATAGGATGCTCAAGTTGACACATAGTTTCATTTCTTGTGCTGAACCTTAGTGTCAGCATTTGATGTGTTTGAAGTAGATTACATTCAGCACAAGTACTCAGTTGGTCATCACCAATTCTTACTACCAGTTCTCTATGAGATACATCAACAAGTAATTCATTTAGGATTTCAGGATCAATTTTAATGAGTTCCGACAGGGCTTAGATAGATAGATATGAATAGGCTGAGGTAGATAGATACATATTGTAATGGATAAATTGTCATCTAACTTAGGCAAAAATGAAAATAACACTGACATCTAATTTTAACAGATATATTTACCAGTTTTACAAAAAAAATATCTTGAAATACTAAAGATTAAATTTATTTGATAAAATCACCGTTGGCTTCAACCATAGCCCTCAGACAATTTTGAAATCTTTTACAACTCTTATTAATGGTCTCCTTGTTTAAGATGGTGAATGCTGTCATAATCCTTGCCTTCAGTTCATCTTTGGTTTTACAAAAAGTTTTGTTGGTCTCTCATTCAAATGCATCCCATAATAATCAAGGTTGGATGCCTCGATGTGGTGTAATGGACACCAAGCTTTTCTCGCTAGAAGTTATTTGATGTAATGAATATGCATACACTTTGGTTCCTCCTTACAGTAATGTGATTGGCTGGTGTCAGCCATAATTACAGGCAAAGGCGAGGACGTATAGAGGTTTACAGGTCTTCAACTAGAGATCTATGTCAAGAGGTCTACGACTATTGGTCTACATCTATTGACTTTCCCTACGTCTCAAGATACTGCATATGACGAGACCATCCATTACGTCTGTGTACTAGATTGTCCTACCCGGTTACATTTGTCAAAACCACTTATTCAAATTATATATATCCCTTTCTGGGACATATCACTATTACAACTGAATAGTGAGTTTGATCCTCACTGGGTACCCCATACTTTCAGCCTTGTGCCGCATCTAAACTGCACTTAGATAATCACCATAACAATCAAGGTCATTGCAGTCTGGGAAGCTTGGTAGCTGTAAGGGGTTATGTGGTCACAGAAATTGTCTGTCAGCCATGGCTGGGTTCTCCTGCTGGTGTGGCATGGTGAAGAGTTCTGTTGTCAGACATAGACTTCCATCAGCCACCCTCTTGATCCACTACAGCACTACCTCCTCAAGGCACTTGATATAGGCCTCCATGTTGAGTCTGAGGACTTGTGGGAAGAATAGTAGACATAATGTTACCATCACTAGTGATCACTCCAAACACCATGATGTTGAGTCAATATATCATCTAATTGTTTCTGTATTTTCAGCACTGTCCTCAAATTGACAACAAAACACTCTGAAATGTTCATGTTGGAACTTTTAATGTGAATGTAAAGCAGTAAACCATATAGTTTCCCAATTTCTGGTATAGGGAATTGCATCAGAATGTTCTTTTTCTCACAGATGGTGCCCAACTAACACTGCTATACTAAGCAACCAACAAAATAAAATAAAACAACCGCACATGCATGAAATTAAAAAATAAAGAAAAGCAATAATTTACCCATTGCACACTGTAGATAGATATGAACTAGCGTATCTTCATATATAGGGAAATAAAGACAGGCATAGATAGATACAAAGAGATCTAGATAGATAGATAGATATTAAAAGGCTTAGATAGATAGATAGATAGATAGATAGATAGATAGATAGATATGAACAGGCTAAGATAGATAGATAGATAGATATGAACAGGCTAAGATAGATAGATAGATAGATAGATAGATAGATAGATATGAACAGGATAAGATAGATAGATAGATATGAACAGGCTTAGATAGATAGATAGATATTAACAGGCTTAGATAGATAGATTTTAACAGGCTTAGATAGATAGATAGATAGATAGATAGATAGATAGATAGATATTAACAGGCTTCAATAGATAGATAGATAGATAGATAGATAGATATTAACAGGCTTCAATAGATAGATAGATAGATAGATAGATAGATAGATAGATAGATATTAACAAGCTTAGATAGATAGATATTAACAAGCTTAGATAGATAGATAGATAGATAGATAGATAGATAGATAGATATTAACAGGCTTAGAGAGATGGATACACAGATAGATATTGACGGGCTTAGATAGATAGATAGATAGATAGATATTAACAGGCTTAGAGAGATGGATACACAGATAGATATTGACGGGCTTAGATAGATAGTCAGACAGATAGATATTAACAGTCTAAGATAGATAGATAGGCAGATATGAACAGGACGATAGAGAGAAATATAGATTGGCTTAGATAAATAGTATTACACAGACTGAAAAAGATATATAAATAAATTATGCAGACTCAGATATCTATCTGTCTCTGTTAAAATTGATACAAATGAACAGAATGAGACAGATTAAATAGATAGACAGACCAGGTAATCTATCTGAGTCTTTCAAAATTTTGTTTCATACATTTTCCCAAATTGATACTGCTCTCAACTTTGGTGTCAGCTGCCAAAAATGTTGATTCCTTCTAACAATACACGTTGATAAAATGTAAGTTGGACTATAAAAGCTGAGGAGAATTTGCCAAATGCATGGTAAAGACCAAAAGATATGGGGAGGTATCTGAGAGGTGGGGCAGTTCCGAAGATTTTGGCAGTTACACTCACTTTTAGTTTGCTCATGAGTATCTCTCTATCTATTTTTGGAATAACTTAAATGTTTACCTGTCATAGAATTGGTTAATGTTGAAGTCCGGGTACAATTTTAGATTTTGAAAAAATTATGGTCATATCACGTTGAATGCACTGGTTCTCGTTTGATCACCGAAGTTAAGCAACGTTGAGCCTGGTCAGTACCTAGATGGGTGACCACTTGGGAATACCATGTGCTGTAAGCATTTATTAATGGATGTGCATTGTGGTGCAGTGGATGTCGGCTCGAATGCGCTGCACTTGAATGCTCTGCATTCACTTACGCGCTAGTACCCTTGGGAAAAGTATTAATCCGTCTCTTCCCTCCAGTTATGTTAAATAACAGAGTAGGACTTTGGAGCCTGCCCTTAAACAAATCCCAATGAAGGAAGGGGATGAAGCTGGCTCAACCCACCTAGGGTGCTTGCAGCTTGGACATCAAAAGCCTGATGAAACATTTTAAGCAGGATCCACCATGCTACACACATTGAAGCCAACAACCATTAGTATCTCCATATTTTATTGGTGGGAAGCAAATTCCACTCAAGCAGTTTCTTATCCCAAACCACTGCTCTTTGGAACAGAGAGGATGTTTTACCAATCACTACATTCTTCACCTGTTCAAGTCTAGGATTAACTGGTATCTTCCCCTCATATCCACATGAACTGTGCCTTTTACTCTGTAACTCTCTACCTCGAGTGGCTCCCTGGTCTTGTACAGAGTAAACCTCACTGTAAAAAAAAGCCAAGATTGCATAGCTGTTTCAATACAATCTTATCAAATCTCTAATAATAAATGATGAGTAGAGAGTATAAAGCTTACTTGTGTTGTGGCCTGTTAGGACCAGGAAGAAAGACACAAAAAAAAAATGTAGGTTGAACCAGTGTATCAGAATAACAGAACATATATACAAAATAAGAGCCTTATTAGTCAGCAGATAGAAGTGTCCGCTCAAACTTTCAAGTTACACTGCGTCTCAACTGCCTCTTCTAGGGAGTTTCCCAGGTTAGTATTTATGAAGGAAGAAGAGTTCATTCCAATGTAGATAGGGCACTATAACAACTAGCTTACCAACTAAGTCGGTTGCATATCGGGAAGCATTAAGTAACATTGATAATTATTGTCACAATTTATATAGTAAATAAATTTATGATAACAGCAGTAAAATGTAAGAAAATTGCAAAAAAGTTACATTTTTCAAACTAACTTACACATCTGAGTTGCCTGACAACCTGTTGCAAAGTCTTATATATATATATATATATATATATATATATATATATATATATATATATATATCAGCATGCAGTGTGGGTATAGAAGAATCCAAAGGTGTATCCTGTACATACAGTGGTAGGATAACTCTCTAAGAGAGCTCTAAACATATGCATATAAATACATATAGAGCAAATATAAGAAAAATTAAGACAGACATGTTATTTCATGGTGAATCGGAAGTATGGGCCTATTTCAGGCGAACCATCATCAGCTGTTGCAAAGTCTTATATATATATATATATATATATATATATATATATTTTCAGTAGATTCAGAATCAAAGGTTTCTGAATGTATTCCAATTTATAGTCATCAATAGTGATTGTTTGAAAATTATATTTATATAGTAATTATAATTATATAATTATAATAATGTTCAAAACTAAGATGAACTAGCAATGAATCCTCAAATCTGGTAAGGTGCTAGTTTGTCTGTTCAAAGTTTTCTCAACTAAGATCCATATCAAAAAATAGAGGACACAATGCAACTAAACTAGAATCAAATCCATTTAGGATCAATGTCAGCATCCAAGTGTAACCTGTGTGGATAAATATGCCATGCAGCAATGATCCTTGGCAGGCATGAAATGCATAAGCATGAGAAATTGTGGATGGATGGTCATAGCACAACAAATAGAAACTAGCAATTTTAATCTAATCCGAGATTGGAGGGGGGTTTTCTTGCAGCTTGCTACTTTGACATACAGGGTGTCCATAAAGTCTGTGTGCACTTAAAAAAATTTATAACTCTATTTGTATTTATGATAGAAATAATCTGTAAAAATGATATTGAACCGTTAAACTTGAAAAATAATAGTGTTTCAACAAGATGGAGCTCCTTGTCACTTTGCTCTGCTTGTTAGACAGTTTCTAAATCAGGAATTTCCTAACAGATGGATCGGAAGGAGTGGACCATTTTATTGGCCTCCACGTTTGCCAGATTTGATTCCATTAGAATTTTTTAATGGGAACATGTGAAAACAATTGTGTATGTTACCAAACCTAGTTCATTAGAAGATTTGGAAGCTAAAATAACGAATGTGATTTCAGGCATTACTGTAAATCAGTTGGCAAATGTTTTCCATTAACTGCAAAATCGTATTACCCTTTGTATTGCTAAGGATGGAGGACATGTGGAAACTTAAATAAAATTTCATTAAAACCTTAAAAGATATAGATTTACTTCTTTCTAATCCTTTTTACAAATTATTTCTATCGCAAATACAAATAAAGTTATAAATTTTTTAAAGTGCACACAAACTTTTTGGACACCCTGTATATATCATTGTGCCTTCTGAGGCTCATATTTTTTGTTAATATGAAGTAGAATCATTATATTCAATCATTTACTAGGTTTCCTGTTAAGAATGAAGATTCCCTTCAATATATTTTTTCTCATCAGAATGCACCTGATACATTTAGAAATTGACCGTGGATTGAATATTGCTGTCATATCTGGTCTAGTGCTCCTTGTGTATATCTTGAGATGCTTGAAAAAATTCAGTGAAGTGTCTGTTATGTAATTAATCCTGACCTGGCATCTTGACTTCTGAATTTTGTCTTTTTGAATCCCACAGTGTTGGGAAATGGCTTCCCTCTGTCTTTACTACAAATATTTTTATGACAGTTGTTAGAATGAGTTTTTCTCAATCGTCCCTCAAATGCATAAATTTAAGTGTGCTACTAGAGAATCGGGAGAACTGAGTTGGAATTCCAGTTGAATTCCCTGCATTCACTACGCGCAAATACCCTTGGGATATGTATTAATCTGTCTCTGCCTCCAGTTATGGGTTAAATAACAGGACAGATTGGGTTCTATAGCCTTGGCTGGCAACCAGTCTACCGCAGAAAGTAATGGCAACCTGCTGCAAGATAATCTTCTGCCTACATGATCGCCCAAAGCAGGTATCATGTATGGCACTAAACTGAGTTGAAAACATGATTAAGGCTTCTACTGGGCATAAAGTGGGGGACTAGTTTTATATTGTTATGAAGTAATAAACTGATCCCCCACTTATTGCTATTTAATAATATTACATTTCTTCTCCCTTCACTTATGGGTTAAATAACAGGACAGATTGGGTTCTATAGCCTTGGCTGGCAACCAGTCTACTGCAGAAAGTAATGGCAACCTGCTGCAAGATAATCTTCTGCCTAGTCAGTCATGTCTCTTTCGAGACATGATTGCCCAAGCGTGTATCACGTATGGCACTAAACTGACTGACTGACTAGATTGGCAATTAGGACTCACCATTTTTTTTGTCAACAGTTTCTTTTCTCACACCTCACAGATCCCCCTTCTGGTTTCTTGCTTCCCTGCCAACTACTATCTTCAAAAATGTAAATGCAATGCCAGTTATTTTTTCTGTCTTCTTAAACCCTGTTCTTTTATTATCTCTTCTCCTCATTAAAATCTTTTCATTCTTTTTTTATTCTCAGTAAACTATCATGAACCTGGTTAAGAAGTCCAGCAAGAAATAATACAACAACCAAAATAGGAAATAACGATATATATATATATATATATATATCAAACACAGCAAAATACAAATAGTTGGAACTCTGTTAGTAGAACAATAAATACAGCTGAGGTAGTAATACTAGAACTGGGACTCGCAATGGTAGTATGGTAGCAGTCTTGGCTATGTCTGCCTATCGTTCTCCTGCACTATGCTGATCTTCTTTATACTGATCTCTCACACCTCTTGTGAGGGGAAGTATATATAGTTGTAGTAAGAGTTCAATCTGTTGAATGGGTGATGCCACCATGACATAAACCTTAGAGGCTTTCTTACCTTGCTTGGAGAGAAATGCTTAAAAAACAAAAATGTTGATCGACTTAATATGTGACTTTTTGTTATGCCTTCAAAATATGTACAAGCCATCTATTTTGATTATTGTTTTTAATATTTCTTTGAGTATTATTTGTGTGCGCATTTCTGTTGAGCCTTGGTATATACACACCAGGAATTCGGTACTACCCCACGTTATATAGTATTTGATTTGGGATGGTGTTTGTGTTTTTTCTTTTTCTTTTTTTTTTTTGAGTTGATGTATTTTTCTAAGATAGGCTACTATCTTTTTTCGACTGCTAAGCAGACAAATGATTATTTCAAGTAATTTTCTCCTTGAGTCATTTTTGAATTGTCTGTTTTTCTTGTTAATTTCATTTTTCTCCCACTCTCTGCAGGATGATCGTTTTAATTTCAATTGTTATCTATTTTTCAGCCAATCCCACAATTTTACCTTGTCTAACGTCTAACTCACCCCTTCTTGCACTTTGTGCCAATTTGTAAATTTTATTTCTTTCTCTCTGCGGCACAATTTTCTTTCATTCTGTCTTTCTTTCTTCTTTTCCTTCAGTTTTTGCCTTTTGCTATTTTATACTTATGTTGGTCAATTTGATTCTCTTTTGTGTTCCTCTTTCATTGTTTTTCTTTCTTTATTCTCTCTTTCCTGAGGCTTTTATTTTTATGTCTTTTTCTTTATTCTTTCTCTCTCTCGCACAGACTTGTATTTTCACTTTTTCCTTCTTTATTATCTCTCTCTCTCTTTCTCACTCTCACAGTCTTGTATTTTTATTTTTATTTCTTTTTTTCTCTCTCTCTATCATAGTCTTGTATTTTCACTTTTTCTTTCTTTCTTTCTTTCTTTCTTTCTTTATTCTCTCTTTCTCTCTCTCTCACAGTCTTGTATTTTCACTTTTCCTTTCTTTATTCTCTCTTTCTCTCACAGTTTTGTATTTTTACTTTTTTCTTTTTTCTTTCTCTCTCTATATATCATAGACTTCATTCTCTCTCTCTTTCTCTCTCACAATCTTGTATTTTTACCTTTTCTTTCTTTATTCTCTCTCTCTCTCTCTCTCTCTCTCTCACAGTCTTGTATTTTTACTTTTTCTTTCTTTATTCTCTCTCTCTCATAGTATTTTATTTTTACTTTTTCTTTCTTTATTCTCTCTCTCTCTCTCTCTCTCTCTCTCTCTCTCACACAGTCTTGTATTTTTACTTTTTCTTTATATCATAATCTTTATTCTCTCTCTCTTTCTCAGTCTTGTATTTTCACATTCTTATTCTTTATTATCTCTCTCTCTCTCTTTCATAGTTTTGTTTTTTTACTTTTTCTTTCTTTATTCTCTCTCTCTCACACTCTTATATTTTTACTTTTTCTTTCTTTATTCTCTTTCTCTCTCTCACTGTTTTGTATTTTTACTTTTTCTTTCTTTATTCTCTCTCTCTCTTTCGTTTTCTCTTTCTCACAGTCTTGTATTTTCACTTTTCTTTCTTGATTCTCTCTCTCTCATATTTTTTTTTTACTTTTTCTTTCTTTATTCTCTCTCTTTTTCTCTCACAGTCTTGGATTTTCACTTTTTCTTTCTTTATTATCTTTCTCTCTTTCTTATAATTTTGTGTTTTTACCTTTTCTTTCTTTATCTTTCTCTCTCTCTCTCTCTTTCACAGTCTTGTATTTTCACTTTTCTTTCTTTATTCTCTCTCTCTCTCTCACTGTCTTGTATTTTACTTTTTCTTTCTTTATTCTCTCTCTCTCATAGTATTTTATTTTTACTTTTTCTTTCTTTATTTTCTCTCTCTCTCTCTCTTTCATAGTCTTGTATTTTACTTTTTCTTTCTTTATTCTCTCTCTCTCATAGTATTTTATTTTTACTTTTTCTTTCTTTATCTCTCTCTCTCTCTTTCATAGTCTTGTATTTTACTTTTTCTTTCTTTATTCTCTCTCTCTCATAGTATTTTATTTTTACTTTTTCTTTCTTTATTTTCTCTCTCTCTCTCTCTCTCTTTCATAGTCTTGTATTTTTCTGTAATTCTGTCACCTTTATCTCTGGTGATTTGGGTGCCTTGACATAATTATAACAGGTTTTAGTGGGACAAGCTTACTAACCATTATACTGAGTAGTGATTCGCATCCTCACTGGGTACCGCATTCTTTCGACCTTGTACCATACCTAACCGGCACTTAGAAAATCAACTGTCTCTTATTTGATTTTCTATTTTTATTAGTTTTATTTTTCTATATCTTCTTTTTGTCTTTCATTGCTTTTGCCTTCTTTATTCCCTTATTCTTTTGCCTTCTTTATTCCCTTATTCTTTTGCCTTCTTTATTCCCTTATTCTTTTGCCTTCTTTATTCCCTTATTCTTTTGCCTTCTTTATTCCCTTATTCTTTTGCCTTCTTTATTCCCTTATTCTCTTAGAGTTTCATCATAAATTCTTCTTTCTTTCATCTTTTTCTCTCTGTTATTCCAGATTTATAATCCTCCTTTATATTCATCCATTGTGAATTTTCATTTTTACTTCCCGTCTATGTTTCTCGTCTATGTTTTTAGAAGCCGCTTTACAGAGGCCATATCAGTGATCCAAACTCTTTTAAATGTGTGAAAAAGCTAGTCATCATATTCTATTCTATGTCACATTTTAAAGCAGTTTAACTAACATTTTTTCTCATGGCAATGAAAATTTAAACTTCTAAATTTCTTAATATCGAATTACAGATGACAAAAATATCCACCACCTTGTGTGCCACTGAGAGAAACTGCTGATAGTTTTGTAAACAACCTGCTCTCTTAAAAAAAAAAAACTAAAGATCTTTTCACATTGAGTCCAATAGACCACTCAGTGAACTGTGTCCCCTAGGGAAAACCATCAGTTGATATGAGATGGAGGACAAAACCTAATATTGGAAAGAAATTTTTAAGAAAATAAAAAAAAATCAAATTCATTCTTGTACCACAACACATTCACCATGCAACTTTCACATACTGGCGCCATGTATTGTTTATATTAATCACTCGTCTGATTTTGTTTGTATGGCAATGACATACCAGTTGGTGGTTAGTAAATATACTATACATCTTTCATTGTCTAAGGGTGGTTTTATTTTTATAAAAATGAATTAAAAAATTTTTAAAATATGCATTGAAAAATATAAAACAATCAAATTTTATTCATCCTCGAATCCCAAAAACTCATCAGAATGGAAACTAAAAAGAAACTAATACATCGGAAAAAGACAGCTGAATTTTCTGGGACATGTAATAAGGAAGGAAGGCTTGGAGAATCTGATACTGGATATAGAGAAAGACAAATAGAAGAAACTGTGTGTGACATACTTGACAAACTTTAGCAAATGAATGGCAGAATAGGGTTTGAGAGAAATAGCAAGACAAAATGGATTAAGCTACAAGAGACAGAAAGATGTGGAGGGCCATAATTGCCTACATCCTGGAAGGGAAATGGCACATAAAAGACTTTCCCTTGATTTATGACTTAATCTCCTCCCTCTCTCTAGTTTACTTTTTCTTCCTTTCTTCTCTCTTTCTCTCTCTCTCTCTCTCTCTCTCTATATATATATATATATATATATATATATAGTTATTGCAAATCACCTGAAGACATCACTTAAGGTAGAAACCTAGGTCGCATAAAAACTTGTTTACAAATGGAAAATATTCAAAAGTTTAACAATATAATTGTATTGAACACTTTTAATACAAATGTGCACTGGTCTAATCTTATTCTGACCAGAAACTAAGTAATTAAATTATATATATATAAATTAAAATTAAATTATATATATATATATAAATTAAATTATATATATATAAATTATATATAAATTAAATTATATATATATAAATTAAAATTAAATTATATATATATATAAATTTGTGACCATACAATCTTTGAAAAGAAATTAATTTTAGAGCTAATGTTTAAATTAGTAACTAGAAAAAATTCAATTTTTAATTAATATCTTGGTATATAAAAATTTTACCACACTAATTGAAAACTCATTAATCGAGAGATTTCTGTAGATATATAGGTAAGGAGGTAAATAAGTATATATATGTGTATATGCGGAGATACACATTAGTATACAAATATTAATCAGGTGTGAACAAAACAGTGCTCAATATATATATATATATATACACACACACACACACACACAAACACACTTTTTCTCACATTTCCCGCCTGTGGAACTCCCTTCCATATACTTGCTATCCTGACAGCTACAACCTCCAGGAACTTAAATGCAATGTCAATATCCATCTCTTATCCACTTGACTCCAGTCCTTTCTACATCACTCTGTATATCTTGTTCTTTTCCTTTCTCTCTACCTTCACAACTGTCTTCACACCTGTGTCCCTATCCTTCTCTTGCCCTTTCTATGACACCCACTGTAACTGGTTCATCTTTCTCTTCACTCTCCTCCTGTCTAAACTTTTACTCTCTTATGTAGCTCCCTGCACATCAGTGGTGGTACCGCCTTGCTTGGGGTGAAAGGATTAAAAAAAAATATATTTGATGATGGTGTATTGAACACCAAAACTTGATTGCTTTTGAGTTGCCGTATGCTATTGTTATAACAATAATAATAACTGTAGACCTATAAATACTTTACTTCTGTATTGACCACTTTTTATAAAATGTAAATCTTAAACTGTCGAATATATATCCATTAGTTTAAACTACTTATATTTTCATAATTAAACAGTGTATTTATTTACAGCTACTGTCCTGAATAATTGAGAAATCTTGTTAGGAAGATATACAATATGCCTACTTTAGCAGGATTTGAACCTATGTCCTCTGGGAGAAACTGTCAATTTTAAGTCCTTCATGGTCGAGCAATCTACAATACATCAGATTGACGTTTTTTGCTGAGGGATGCAGGTTTGAATCCTGATGAAGTATGCCTACTTTCATAACAGGATTTCTTGATTATTCAGACCAGTATATATATATATATATATATATATACATATTCCGACTTCACAGCTCAGCTGCAGTCGCTCTCTCACTGGCATAATGTGCCTTCCCTGTGTCTCTTCTACAAATACTTTCACTGCTTCTGCACCAATGAACTTAGCTCACTGGTGCTCTCTATGTATGAATTTACTCAAGCGACTAAACTAGCAAATAGGTCCCACCATTTTACAGTGAAACCGATAAAATGTAACTGCAATTTCTACTCTAACATCTTCTTTTCTCGCACTTCCCACTTGTGGAATTCCCTCTTGTATCCTTGCTTCCTTGACAGCTACAATCTCAAAGAATTTAAATGTAAGGTCAATAGTCATCTCCTATATCACTAACCTGCTTCCTTTATCTCAGCTCTTTTCTCCATCCAATCCAGTGGGGATCATTTTATGACATCATGACAATAAAAAACTGATCACCCACTTTATGCTCAGTAGTCTTTTTAATTATGTTTCCAACTATTATATTCAGTCATTCAGTTAATTGCCATACATGATACACGTTTGGGCGATCATGTCTATAAAGAGACATAATTGACTGGGCAGAAGATTATCCTGCAGTCGGTTGCCATTACTTTCTGCAGTAGACTGGTTGCTAGCCAAGGCTATAGAACCCAATATGTTGTATTATTTAACCCATAATTAGAGGCAAGAGAAGGATTAATATCTTTTCCAATGGTATTTGTGCATAAGTGAATGCAAGGAATTCAACTAGAATTCGAACTCAGCTCCCCGATTTCTTGTTCTGAGTTGATATCCACTGCACCACAATGCACATCACAGTACAAACGGTTGAAAATGTACAGATTGGAACAGGCTGCAGGAGGAATTTTTTATCAATCTCATGTCCAGTGCACCAGTGAATTTCTTTGATGACTGAATGTAGAAGTCAAATAACTTACCTTTCGACATGGTGGTCTTCTTTTGTCTCCCTGTAGGAAGGTGAACATTCAAGATTGTAAGAGTCACCTTCCTGATGTGTCCAACTAGCGTCCAGTTGGCAGACAAAAATAAACAGGGTTGTAACTGAATACATGTCCCTATGTGGCCAAAAGACAAATAGTGGATATTGTGCTCAATATTTATGGAGCTCAATGTATACACTGAAATTATCAGCCAATCACTGCTTACAGAATAGACTTGCCTAGGTTATTATTTAAACCACCTACCAATTTGCCCTGCTGGTTTTTTGTCAGTTAGGCTCAACTTCTATTCTAGTTGATTACTGGCTGGTTGTTCTAGAAGATTCCTACATGGCACTTCAAACAGGATACGAACCTGTGAGGGAGTAACCCATTGGATTCAAAATCCAATGGGTTACAAAACCAAGACAATTTTTTTAAGAAAAGAAAAAAATGAATCTTACAGAAACACCCCTATCCAAGGCATTGGCTTGTCATCAGCACAACTCCTGGATCATAGACGTCTTCAGGATTTTATACCATCACACCTACGTTTATATCGGCCACACTCTGAATGGATAGCTGCAGCCCAAAGGCGTGAAAAGGCATTATCTAAACGCAATGCAGGCCTTGTTGACAGGTACAATCGTACTGCACGTAACTTATCCTCATTTTGTGAGGGAGACACAGTTTCAATTCAAAACCCAAATAGCCATCAATGGGACATAAGTGGGCGAATAGTAGAAACATTACCCAACCGCCAATATAGAATTAGAGTTGCAGGATCACTGAAGTAGAATCTCTGATCTGGTCTTTATTAATTTATTAAACACTAAATACATTACTTTCACCAGTTTCCTTTCCATTCAGATCTGATAGAATTTGATGTCATTTTTATAAATGACTACCTTTTTTTTAATTTATTATTTCCTGGTTAATTGAATCCATATTTTCTTTAACTTCCCACAAATAACATCAACAAGCTGGACTACTTCTATATCTTTTTGATATATTTATAATCATCTGATTGAAATATATATATATATATATATATAAAATTAAGGCAGACACGTTATTTCATCGTAAATCGGAAGTATGGGCCTGTTTCAGGCAAACCATCATCAGCTTCTGTTTTTATTGTACAAAGGATTTTACATGAATCCTTTGTACAATAAAGATGGAAGCTGATGATGGTTTACCTGAAATAAGCCCATACTTCCGATTTACCATGAATTAATTTTTTTTATATTTACCATGCCTTAATTTTTCTTATATTTGCTCTATATTTATTTATATACATATATATTTAGAGCTCTCTTAGAGAGTTATCCTACAATTGTATGTACAGGATACTCCTTTGGATTTTTCTATACCCACACTGCATGCTTATATATATATATATATATGGAGAAATAGTAGACTTTTAAAAAACAGTAGCTACTCAAGCATCTATGTGAGTAATGAATTTGAACACTCTCAGCTTCTGGCATATGTTTACATTGTATGAAACTCACTAAAAGTCAGTCTTCCTCTACTAAGTGGGCATAGCTTAAATTTTCTTAACTTTTTTTTCCTAATTTTAATTTTTTTTTAATTTCAGTTTTTTAACTTTATGTATGTTTTTTTTTATTGATTCTATCAGTCAGTTAAGTGCCATACATGATACACGCTTTGGGTGATACTGTTTTGAAAGAGACATGACTGACAGGGCAGAAGATTATCCCGCAGCAGGTTTCCGTTGCTCTCTGTAGTAGACTGGTTGCCAGCCAAGGCTATAGAACCCAATCTGTTTTATTATTTAAACCATAACTGGAAGGAAGAGATGGATTAATACCTTTCCCAAGGGTATTTGTGCTTAAGTGCATGCAAGGAATTCAACTGGAATTCGAACTCGGCACCCTGATTTGTCGTTCCGAGTTGATATCCACTGCACCACAATGTACATCTGCTTGATACTATACTTTTCATAAGTTAAAAGTTATTAAAAGGTAAGATTTAACTTTCACAAACATTGAGTGAAGTTAAATTCAGATCTCTTAAACAGTCAGTTTTTAATATGCACCCGATGATTGCCGAGTGCATGAAATTTATAGTCATGCTTTAGATGTAAGATAATATGTGTATTTATATTTATTAATATATGCTTAAAAACTCTGTTACATTGAACACTCTTCTATTAACACCTGATAACTCAGAACTATTCTATCTTTTATGAGGCATCAAAATAAAGTTTAAAATCACCCCTGTCCTAATACTTTTGCACACTGCTGGTAGTGTGCAAAAGTATTAGGACAGGGGTGATTTTCCTAAAAACCTCACTGAAATTAAATACAGGGTGAAAAGCCTAATCTTTGTAAGAATTATTTAATTAAAAAGGAAGAGGAAGGAAGGCTTTGAAATTTGAATTGGTTCCCCCACAAAGCCCTGATCTCAATCCTATTGAACATCTATGGGATATTTTGGATAAAAAATTTGATAAATCTAATGTTACTTCACAAGACACACTTTGGAAACAAATACAAGCTGCTTGGCAGGAGATACCATTAGATACATTAATGAAGCTTGTGATGTCAGTGCCTGACAGAATTAAGGCTGTGATCAACTCAAAAGGCTATTACACTAAATATTCAATTTATTTTGTAACAAGTATTTTTTCTTGTTAAAGCATTTGTTAATTAAGTCAAATAAAACTGCTTTAATTAACTTGTTTATTTTCTGTCAATATTGCTCATAAAAGATAAAATAGTTTTTGTCCTAATAATTTTGCACAGTACTGTATATATATATATATATATATATACAAATGTTTGTAAATGAACCCATTTGTAGTTGCTCAGTCCACTCATCTGGTGGTTTCAGCAAATGACTGATGTTTTTTCTTAATTTTCATTATTCTTATACTAATTTTGATTTAATTAATTAATGTGTTAGTCAGAAGATTTTATTGGTGTTACATTGTTTTTTTTGTGTGTATATTTTTTTTGCATTTATGTCAAATGTTTTTAGTAAAAATGTAGACAGAATATGTATATATAAATCCGTATAAAAATATGAAGACGCAGTATGTTTTTATAAAAATAAGCAAACACAATATTCATATGTAAATCAGTATGAAAATAAGCAGACACAACATGTGTATATATTAAGTAGACATAATATGCCTGTATTATTCAATGAAACATGTTTGAATGAAGGAATGCTATCAGTAATTCTATAGACTGTAAATGGAAACAGTTCAATTTCTGCAAAAGATTATACAAGGAAAGTTTCAAATCATAGTATTTCTATATTACTATATTCATGGGTTAGGTTTACAGACTTATTGATGCATGTTTGTACAAGGTAACCAAAAAAGTTCTGTTCGTTTTTAAAGGAAAAAAAGAAAATGCTTCACAGCATGTGTAACTTATATTTAGTCTTCAAAGTAATGGCCATCAGCATCCAGCACCATCTGCCAATGTGTCTCCAGCTGTCCAATGCTCTTGTAGTAGAACTCGAGAGGTTTTGATGCAAAGAAGTCCATGAGGGCTTTGCGCAAGTCTGCTTCATTGGTGAAGGATTTCCAATGAAGATGATTATCCAGGGAGTGAAAGAGGAGGTAATCGGATGGCACAAGGTCAGGTGAAGAAGGTGGATGGCACAAAGTCTCCCACCCAAGTTGCTGTATGGTCTTCCTGACCACTCATGCGACATGTGGCCTGGTATTCTCATGGACGAAAAGCACACCTTTGAGATTCACCAGTGCTAGCTCCTTCTGGCACAATGCCTGTTGCACATGTTTCAATTGCTGTGAGTATAGGTCTCCAGTGACCATTTGGCCAATTGGTAGCAGTTCTTAATGAACCACTTGACGACCTGTCCACCAGACAAAAAGCATAATCTTGTGTGGGTGTATAGGCAGTCTTGTGGTGAGGGACAGCATCCTGAGGAGACAACCAATGTCTGGAATGCTTGGGAGTTTTGTACAGAACCCATTTTTCATCACTGGTAAGCACTCGATTGAATAAGGATGCAGTACAGTGGCGAGAAAGCAGTGATACACAGGCTACCACTCATTCCTTGTGGACCTTCAAAAGCATTTGCGGAACCCACTTGCTCAGTTTGTACATCTTACCTAGGCAGTGCAGGTGAAGTCTAGCTGTTTGATCAAAAACGTTGAACTGTCTTGCAAGTTCACATCATGTTAGACTACTATCCTCTTCAATGGCCATCTTCAGGACTCTGTCATTCAAGACCTGCAAGGCTCGTCATGGAGAGACAAATCTCCCGACTTGAGTTTTCAAAATCAACACCTTGCAGTACATTTATCCACAGTAATATCCTTAAATGTTTAACATATGTGGTGACTTGATGCAGCTGCTGATGAGCCCACTTTGAAGTCGTAAAGCAAACAGCCCCAAACGAGATCTCTAGATACTTCCATCCTTCTCACAGCTGTCTGGCTTATAACTGATAGCCGGTCATGGTGCACATGTTTTTTATAATGTCTGATGTTCCTACTTCCAGCTGTCTAAATTTACACACATTTCTTATATATTTAAACTTCATTCAATGACTATTCAAAAACGAACAGAACTTTTTTGGTTACATACAAAGAATTAATTAGATGAACTGAACGCTTACACCTCTAAAGCACCTAAATTTTGAATGGAGCATAAAGATTTGAGAAAAGTCGAATCTGTATATGTGCATTCTCTGCTTATGTCCAACCTGTTTCTTGCACTTGATTTACATGTTAAATATAGATACACTTTCATAATCATTAACGTTTATGTGACTCCTTAGTACAGAGTAAAAATGTTGAGAACGACAAACAGTGCTCTTGACAAGATGATACTAAAAAGCTCATTGAATTTAAGCTGACTTAATTCTGAAGCTGCTCTTTCTGATACAAAATTTCTCACCATTTTATTTGTCTTACTCCCCACTGGAGCGAGTTGAGAGACAAGGTCGATTTTTAACATGGGGAACCTGAGCGCGTACGCTCTAACCACTGGTCAAAGATTACCCTGTCTCTGCTTACGTGATAACTGAGTACAAAGCTGGTCTTAGCTGATCATTGCTTGTCAAAGCTCACAGATATGGTATCGCATATGTGCAAAACTATTTAACTATAACTTTCATGGTAAATGTGGTGTTGTGGGTCTTTGTTGCCAATTTGTTGCGGAGCTCTTGTGAAACTTGGCAGCAAAGTGTAGTGAGTGGTTTAGTTGCAAGTAAGACACAAAACACAAGAAGATAGATTCAAAACAGTGTATTAGTATAACAAGAAACAAGATATTCAAAGGAAGTGTTAATAATAAGTAACTAGAAAATAAGTAAGTTTGAAGGTATTATTACGCTGCTTATTGCTTGACTAGTAGCTGTCGTCAACTGCCTTTGTTAACTCCTCCTCTGGAAGTCATGCAGGCAACTACATACAACAAGAGGAAGAGTCCATTCTTCATAGGAGGGCACCATAATATGTGTAAACTATAAATTAGGATAATTTTTTTTTCATAGCCAATTTTCTTTAACTTTCAGATAATTCCTTGTGTATAAGTACATGAATGTATGCATGTATGAATTAGTGGGACTGGTGAATATAGTTCAACAGAGCACTTCCAAAGAAACACTGATAGAGCGGTGGAGGCTTGCTCTATTTTGCCTGTGGGAGGGAAGTGATTGAAGAGTGCATTGTAGCAATGGAAAACAATTTGGCCTGTACAATGAAGGATATCATTGCTCGTGTGTAATTTTAAAATTATAAAATATATATACAATATTCGGAATATAAATACAAGCAAAGATAAGGAGTTAATCATAGGTTATCATTGTTTATATTATAAAATAATACCTATTGTAATAACTTTAATGCAATAGTTTAGGAATAGAAATTTTTGAAACAAAGAAAATTGTTTTTATTTTTAATTATTAGTAGTATTTTTTCTATTTTTAAATAAAAGCATATTAGATAAGGTAATCACATTTTCTTTTTGTTATGTTTTTTTTTATTGTTTTTGTCTGTCACTCTTAAACTCAGGAAGGAACACTGATATGGCTTATCAAAGATTTTATGGAAATTGTCTCAGATGAAAACTTTAACCACCTGTAACTTCTCATGTTCTCAATGATTTTCTTACTGCATTGTTTCATCTATAGTGGGTGTATCTATTCTTTTCCCCGTTTGTAGTGGGAGTCCGTTCTAGTGAAGGGTAGTTGTATATTGTTGAAGATTAATGGAATTTGGCCTTGTTGTAGATAGCCCACTATCTAAACTTATTTTTAAATGGAACTTTGTGTGTGTGTGTGTGTGTGTGTATCTGTTACTGATAGACTCCGAATCAGCTGAACCGATTTTCTGGAAAATTTACACAGTTGTACTATAAGCATCTGCGAGTGATCTTAGCTAGGTTTTGTATCAAGGTACCCATGATAAATATCGAAAATCGATAATATCGGTTTATAGAAGGAGTGGTCCGATTTTGATCAAATTTGATACACTCATAGATAAAGACATAAGAAACAATATTCAGAAGTTTCAAAGTTGCAGTTCTTACAATAGTGCAGAAAATTGATAATATATATATGTATAAATTAAATCGATAACAGGAAATCAAAATTTGACTTACATCCATTCATTTTTCTTTCAGTCTACGGTTTTGCTTTAACTGGAAACAACTATTGCTTTTTAGTCTTTCGTGCCAATATCCAAAGAGTCTGAGCTCCAGGACCATGGATTAGTTTTAAAGCTTTCATTACACCCGAGCAATGCCGGGCTATACTGCTAGTAAGTCATAAAATGATTATAAAATCGAGAAAAGCAAACTGAGTTGAAAAATAACATTTTATATATACGCATATCAATTAATGTTTTTACATTTGAAGTAATACTTGAAATATAGGTCCAACGGAGGTTGAAATGTTTATGGCAATAAAATGCTGAAAGAGAATTAATGCTTAAGAATTTGGGAGCTTGTAAGTAAGGAATGTCTTTGATGTATTCGCTCCTTAGGTCAGTAAGTAGTTTTTTAGGCAGGGAAGAAAGAAAGAGGTAAGGGAGGCGAGCGTAGTCAAGGGAGATACTAATTACTCTCTTCTCCTCAAGTCGGTCTGCCTGTAGATGCTTTCTGTATCTGCTTTTTATATCTTCTTTTTGGATCACAGCAGATCACTTAAGGGATTTCACACTTGTATTTGATTCTGGGTTTCCCATTGGCTGATAAATAAAATTCACATAGGCTCGCAAACTGGAAATTTAATATTTAATTAACTTTTTAGTTTTCAACTGGAACATCTGCGTGGAGCTGGTGATGCATGGACGACTTTTGGGGCTTTGCTTTTTGGTCGTGAAAGCAATAACATCCGGTCTGTCGCTTTTGCTCAGTATCACCACATATCATCTTGTTGCCGAGAGTTTCAAATATAAAGCAAGCAAACACACAAGAAGATTTTTCAGTTTAGTTCCTTTCCAAAGCCTTTCATTTATTCTCTGTATTTTCTCACATAGAAAACTTCCAATATTTTTTTTCTTAATGGATTGAAAATATTGAAATGCTTCTATAATTTTGATGATCATGTTTTCATTTCAGTTTTTGTGAGTTGAAAATTTTTCCAGAGTTCAAATTCCCAGCCAAATAGAATTGGTTAATTTTGTTTTGTCTTTTGCAATATCTGAAATATCCTATTATCCATTTTAAGATTATTCTTTTTTATTTATGTTTAAAATATTTGGTTCAAATATCTAAGCTCTCAAAGAGAGTAAACATTTTTCAATCGGCAGAAAAAGCACCATATCAGCTGTTCTCGTTTATTGTTTATAAAGTTATTCTGGAATCACTTTTGTTGTATGTAGACTACCTTAAAGTTTTGAATTCCCAGTTAAAACAGAGAAATAAATTGTTTAAAGAAAATTATCTTTTATAAGATACTTTGGATTCTACTGTATGCTCTGTCCTTTCTGGATATGGGCAATCATGGTTCTCTGCAGTTTTTTACACTTGTTGTTCTTAGCAACAGTTGTTTTTCTGTCATTCATTCACACAATCTTATCCTGTAAATAGCTTTCTGCCTTTTACCATCTCTTTTTTTTTTTTTTACACAATAAAAGGCCCAAGAGTCACTCAAGGCAGGGTGCTTGCAAAATGAGATTGATTCCCAGGAATCAAAATTGAAGATATTCTCAGAGTTAGAAATATGCCTGAGAGAGGGAGCCTAGACATAGAGACAAGCTTGCCTACAGAGACTAAAGGACCCATTAAGTGAAGGAAGGTCAGGGATGAGCTTACTTTTGATATATCCTGTAAATGTCAAATGCTTTAAGCCATCCTTCCTCATCAAAGAAATTTCAGCTAACTCCGAGGGATTCTGAGTATAAGGGTTCTTTTACAACCAATTTTTCTAAGTACTTCCTTATTTCTTACATGCTCCAGCCATACTATTCTCAATATTATTTTTTATAACTATATTTCTGTTGGCTGTTGTCTTCTCTTCATCTGTGAAGAAATTGTTCAGCCTTTACTCTCATATGGAAGAACTAATATTATATATCAGTTCAGAACTCTTTTCATTCTTTTCAACTACGTTTTCCTGTTTCTTAATACTTAGCTTTCAGATTGTATCGTTTGCTATTCTGATGTACATTTGTATTTCATTGTTACATTTTCGATTCTCTGAACATGAAGTGGAGTGATTTTATTGAATCAGTTACTAGTCTTGTCGCTAGGAAAGTTGGTTCTATGTCATACAAGACACTTTTCTTGCCAGAATTTGTCTTACACATTTTTAAGTCGACTAGGTGAATGCATCAATTATCACTGCCACATCTCATCTGAGCCGCACTCACACCGGCATGATGTGGCTTCCCTGTGCCTCTTCTACAAGTACTTTCATGGCTTCTGCTCCGATGAGCTTAGATCACTGGTGCCGCCTAAGCACGAATTTACACGAGATACTAGATTAGCAACTAGGTCCCACCCTTTTACAGTTAAACAAATAAGATGTAACCGTAAATTCTACTCCAACAGCTTCTTTTCTCATGCTTCCCGCCTGTGGAACTCCCTTCCACAAGTCTGCTTTCCCAACAGTTACAATCTCCAGGTGTTTAAATGTAGAGTCAATAGACACCTCCTATCACACTAACTCCCAACTATTCTCACAACACTCTCATCTACCCAACCCTCATTCTCGGTATCCTTACCTGCCTATCACCCACCCTCTGTCATTTCCTATATTTAATCAGCCTTTCTCCACTCTACATAGCCCCCTGCACAGTAGTGGCAGTGACATGCCTTGCTCGGGGTGAAACGCTTATAAAAAAAAAAAAAAAAAATATTCAGAAATTCTTGATAAAATCTAAAAAGAATCTGAAATGTTATTAGTCCTGACCTGGCATATCAGCTTCATGCAGTTTCTTACCACTATAACATAGCTTCCTTGATTATTGTTCTGCTGAACTTTACTGTGTGGGATGTAGAGTTTATGAATTTAAGTGCAGTACTTGATTGGCAGCAAGGTCTTTTCATTGTACACTTGAAATGGTTAAATATAACCGTTAGTTCTATGCTAATAGTTTCTTCTCTTTCACTTCTTGTTTATGAAAATCTTTTGGATTCTAACTTTCCAGTCAACTTTGATCTTCAAAACTTTAAATGTAATGTCCATCATTACCCTCTGTCTTCTTAATTCCTGTTTTCCTATTGTCTTTTTTCCTTAATAACATTTTCTTTTTCTCATATTCTCTCACACTTATTCACCCCTTGCATCTTAGTGGCTTCATTACTTTGTTTGGGGTGAAATGATAAATGATCATGTAGATAATGGGCTAATATATATATATATATATATATATATATATAGCAACATTTTTAAAATACCTTTCATTAAATATACATAGATAAATATATATTCAATTCATATGCATATATGTGTATGACAGAATAATTTGTCATTTTTCCTTTTCTCTTTTTATAAATAAATATATATATATATGACTATATATAGTCATCCGTATATATATATATATATATATATATATATATATATATGACTATATATATATATAGTCATCCGCATATATATATATATAGATATGACTATATATAGTCATTCACACATATATATATATATATATATATGACTATATATATATATATATATATAGTCATCCGCAGACAGATCTGTTTCGCTGTATCACAGGTCATCAGTATGGTTAGACATCTGATTGCTTTTTACCCAGGATTGAAACCCGACCAAACTGGCCTCAATCAATGATTCTACCTCTGAGCTATGGGCGCTCGGTAGAAAGAGATTTATTTCTAAAGGAAAATTTAACATGTCAGTTGTTCTGGATAACATCCATTGAGCTCTTTATATAGATATAACACTAAATATTTTATATTAAGTTGATCATGTTGAATTGTCCTCTCCATTTATGGACTGAATATCTATACATATATATATATATATATATATATATATATATTTCTAATTTAGCTTAATTAAAGCTATTAGTAAAATATATTCCAAGGTATCTCAGATATGTTTATTCTTTAGTGCCTCAGATATTTCTGTATATTCTTTTGATAGGTATCTGAAATAATTTCACATATTTTTTCAGAATTATACAAGTTAAAACTCATGAAACCATTCTTAGAATAATTCAAATCTGTTTTTCAAGAGAACGTTTTTTTTTTACTTCTGAAAGGAAGAAAACAAAATACTTCTATTTTTGCCTTGTCTTTTATAAGATTCAGAAATAAAAATACATTATTTTTTACCATGCCTCTTCTTCTATTGAAACAATTCAAATAGAAACCTTTATTCTATAATTGTTCACCATTCTTTCCTTTATTTTTTTTACCCATCAAAGGATCTTTGATTTTTTTCTCACTTCACTTTAATTTCTGATATAGTATTTAAATGTGAATGAGATCGAAGTTTTTGTGACATGTAAGAAAAGGCTGCTTCCACTCCAGCCTGATATTCTTTGAGAAAAATAAATTCAAACTGGAAGAAAATTCTACATAAATGTTAAGCATTTATGAGGATCCTAATTTTGGAGATATCTGAAGCGAAAAAAAATATATGTATAATTTGTTTTTTTTTTTAATTCATTATATACATTTATACTAACAACAACCAAAACCTCATTTCCTCATAACAATTATTATGAACCAAAAAAGGCTGAAATAAAAACAAGGCTATTTTTGAAATTACATCTCTTAGTGGGCAGTGTTTCTTTTACCAAGACAGCACTTTACTAATTAGACTACAAAGATTCAACCAGAAAGTGTTGTTCAAATTAACAATGAAATATTGTTATTTTCTACTCTGGTTTCTATTATGCTGCCATCTTAATTTGTTTATTTTTCTAATAATGTTAATATTAGCTGTTTTCTTATGTGAAAAAAATTGTCTTTCATTGACCAAACAGTTACTAAAAAGTAAAACCTTAATCTTAAAACAGTTTTCAAAAAAAAAAAGTCTCTCAAGTTAAGTAGCTGTTAATTCTCTTTTCTGTATTGATAGGGACTTCTTTCCTTGTTTTCTGGTTTGATAATAAACTATAGCCAGCAGCAAGACTCTGATCGGTTTTGAAGAGTGTGGCATAACTGCTGTTGTTCCCAGGTTCATCCTGACCTGGAATAGTAGAACTTGTTAGGGTCCCAACTATGGATAAATAATGAACCCCAAGCAAAAACAAAATCAAAACACTATGAAAGTATAAAAATGTATATTTATAGTAAAATTACCAGTAATACATTTTATATAAAAGAATTACCAGCAATACATTTTATATAAAAGATTTACCAGCAATACATTTTGTTGTATCCTGGACAAGGGTACAATTTAAGAAAGCATAAATCCAAGTGAAAAGATTGCCAAGCCAGGCATAACAGAATAAAAGATTTATTCAGCATGAGAATTATTATTACAAATGAGAATAGTACTACCAGATTCTAATCCATAAGTAAGATGGTATTTACCACCTTCTCACCAAGGTAGGTGTGACACAAGGTCAATTAATGTGAGGATTCTGAGCTCTTAAGCTCAGCAAAAAATATCTCATAGACCGAGCTTAAAGCTGAGTTGAGCTCCTGTTTTTCACCCCAAATGAGACTCTATCCTTTAGTGGATCCTCGTTTGGATACCTCTCAGCTCAGAAGCGGATAGTTTAACAAGGGAGCTTAACAAGAGAAAGCCTGATCAAGAATGATTGCGACTAAAGCAAAACTCACTAGTGAAATGCTCTTTTTAATTTATTCATGATAGACTTAGTCCAACATAGTGTTCATAGAGGGTGCTGAGATATTCCATTATAACACAGACTTATATAAAATAATTACCAGAAATACATTTTATATAAAATAATTACAAACAATACAGTATATATAAAATAATTATCATCAATACATATTTATAAAAAATAATTACCAGCAATACATTTTAGATAAAATAATTACCAGCAATACAATTTATTTGAAATAATTACCAGCAATACATTTTGTATAAAAATAATTACTAGTACTGCATTTTACATAAAGTAATTATCAACAATACTTATTTATATAAAATAATTACCAGCAATACATTTTACTTAAAATAATTACTGGCAATTCATATTTATAAAAAATAATTACCAGCAATACATTTTGTATAAAAATAATTACTAGTACTGCATTTTACATAAAGTAATTATCAACAATACTTGTTTATATAAAATAATTACCTGCAATACATTTTACTTGAAATAATTACTGGCAATACATATTTATAAAAAATAATTACCAGCAATACATTTTGTATAAAAATAATTACTAGTACTGCATTTTACATAAAGTAATTATCAACAATCCTTGTTTATATAAAATAATTACCTGCAATACATTTTACTTAAAATAATTAATGGCAATACATTTTATATATAATATTAACCAGCAATACATATTTATATAAATAATTACCATTCTATCTGTACCTGAAGGCATGCAATTGTATGAAAAATATTTTGTTCAACGACCTATAGAGTTGACATGCTACTGAACAAAATCAATCAAACCAACCATCTAGACCATTGTTTTTTAAAACATTTTTACTGCAACTTACAGTAAGAAACATATTTTGCATTCTGACCCATTATACCTATGTGCAATAAATCAAAGACAAACTCTATTCACTAGGTTCATTTATTTAACATTCACAATTTATAAGTGTATTTCTTATGAAACTGTTCATACTGAAATTGCATGTATCTTATTGTTTTATCTATTTGTATGATTATAAAATTATTAGTTAAGTGCCATACGTGATTCACGCTTAGGCGATCGTGTCTCGAAAAGGACATGACTGACTGGGCAGAAGATTATCCCGCAGTAGGTTGCCATTACTTTCTGTGGTAGACTGGTTGCCAGCCAAGGCTATAGAACCCAATCTGTCCTGATATTTAACCCATAAATGGAGGAAAGAGACAGATTAATACCTTTCCAAAGGGTATTTGTGCGTAAGTGAATGCAAAGAATTCAACTGAAATTTGAACTCGACTCCCCGATTTCTCGTTCCGAGTTGATGCCCACTGCTCCACAACACACATAAAATTATTACTTAAAAAAAAATAGTCTGTTCTTAAATTTTGATGAAACAACAGCCAGCTCACCGAAAATTCTTTAACTTCAAATGAACACAACACATCATCTTGCTACCACAGAAGGAATGTGCCGAGACTCCATTTCAACACTGAGTTAGAAATTCACTTTCAGCCTGACTTCAGATGCAACTGAATTATTTAACAATCTTAATGGCTTTCACTGGCCACGAGGACAAATACACTGCACATCTTCATAGTTAAGTTTTAGCACAAGGTCACTTTGTGAGAGAAAAATGACATTACTCGGTCCAAAAGGATTTTGACAAAAAAGATACATAAACTCAACGAGAAGAGTTTATGGATGTATAAATGATATTTAAGAAAATAAAATATCATAAGAGCCGACCTTGATGAAGAAGCAGTGATGATTTATGAGTGCTGAAGGGTTGGGACCTACAGTCTGAAAAATCCCGATCTGGACAATCAGTGGATTCGAAGCTTGCAAGTTGTTTTCTAATGGATAAAGGGAGGAACTTTCTATTGATATGATCATATGCATCAGCAAGGTCTTTCTTATTCTTTTTTTTAATCATTTCACCCCAAGCAAGGCATTCCACTGCCACTATTGCACTTTGGGCTACATAGGGGAAGGTAAATAGAAAGAGTGGTTAGATATAGGAAATGTCAGAAGGCGGGTGATAGGTAGTTTGCAGGATGGGAAGAGTGTTTGAAAGAATGGAAGCGAGTTAGTGTGTTAGGAGGTGTCTATTGACCTTACATTTAAACTCCTGGAGATTGTAGCCGTTAGGGAAGCAGTCATGTGGAAGAGAATTCCAGAGCCGGGAAGTACGAGAAAAGAAACTGTTGGAGTCTACACAGCAAGAATGCAATTTGCTATTGAGGAGTTAAGCAATTTTCTGGGGGTTTTGATGACATATCTATCATCATTACTGTGAAAAGTTGATTGTCATAGAATGATGAAAGTTGTGTTAATTCAGTTTTCATAAGTACATTTAACGTCAGTCAATTAAGTGCCATACATGATATATGATTAGGCAATCATGTCTCTTTTGAGTTATGACAGACAAAGCAAAAAATTTTGCCAGAGTAGATTGTTATTTCTTTCTGCAGTAGACTGGTTGCCAACCAAAGCTATAGAACCCAGTCTTTTTTTTCTATTTAACCCATTGCTGGAGGGAGAAATAATGGATTCATACTTTTCCCAAGAGTATTTGCATGTAAGAATGCATTGAATTCAACTGAAATTTGAACTCAGCTCTTTAATTTTTCATTCTGAACCAATATCATTACACCACAACTCACATCTAATTTAGCGGATCCATTTCAGATATCTCTGTATGTGTGGAGGTCTTGGGATTATCTTTTTGCTTGCACAGTCCATTAAGGCAGCAGATATGACACATTTTGTAAATGATCCCGATTTAACAGCTCAACGTCAGTCATTTTCTCACCAACGAGATATGGTTTCCCTTTGTCTTTTCTACAATTATTTTCATGACAACTATTGCCCTTACCACATAAATTTACTTGTGCTACTAGATTGGCATCTGAGCCCCACCCTCTTATCATCAAAATAGTCATGTGTAACCTTCACTTCTACTCTAACAGTTTCTTTTCTCCCACTTCCTGCTGGTGGAACTCTCTTCCATTTACTTGCTTCCCAGATAGCTACAATCTCCAAATGTTTAAAAGCAATATCAATTGCTATCTTCTATCTCCTTGATTCCCATCTTTCTTTTATCCTTTCTTTGATTTCCCTGATATCTTGTCCCCCCCACACACACACACTTTCTCTCACTGTAACACCCTGGTGGTCCTGCCTAACTTGGAGTGGAAAAATTATTTTTTAAAAAGTGCACTTTTGATTCATGATTTTCTTCAAAAATTTAAAGTTGTTTTTAATTTAAAAAATCCAGGCTCAGTGTCAAGTGAGGTTTTCTGAAGATTAGCTTTTTTAATAACTTTCTTGATTTTCTCATCATTACCATGATGATTGTTTATATTTGAAGGCAGCATCAGCTTAGTGTGATCACAGCTGAAATGTGACTCGTAGTCTTTTTTTCAGATCATAACAAACTCATCTGCTTCAGTCTTGATGCTACCATAATTTGTTTATTTTTCTTCACATTTCGAAACATTGTCTTTGCTGTTTGCTTCCATTAATTTGATAATAAATTTAGACAACTTAAGACTATTACATCTACTTACTACGAGGTGTAAACAAGCAACAAAATAAGATGAAAGAAATACAAGTCAAAAATGAATAATAATGTCAATGCTTCATGTAAGAAATTTAGACAATTTAAGGTGTAAACAAGCAACAAAATAAGATGAAAGAAATACAAGTCAAAAATGAATAATAATGTCAATGCTTCATGTAAGAAATTCAGACAATTTAAGGTGTAAACATGCAACAAAATAAGATGAAAGAAATACTAGTCAAAAATTAATAATAATGACAATGCTTCATGTAAGAAATTTAGACAACTTAAAACTATTACATCTACTTACTACTCGATATAATTAAGCAAAAAAATTGAATGGAAGAAATATGAGTAAAAAATAAATAATAATGACAATGCTTCATGTAAGAAATTAAGACAACATAAGACAAATACATATATTTACTACGAGGTGTAAACAAGCAACAAAATACAATGAAAGAAATACTAGTCAAAAATTAATGATGATGCTTTATGTAAGAAATTCTGACATCTTAAGACTATTAGATCTATGTACTTCTTTTTCTTCTTCATGTGCCATGTCCCTTCAGGATGTAGGTGATCAGGGACTTCCACTTGGCTCTGTCTTTTGTCTCTCTCAATATTTTTCCTCTTGGTATCTCTCCAATACCCTACTCCACCATCCATTTGCTCAGATCTAACAAATACATCTTGTGCTGCTTTTCTCTGTCTC
This sequence comes from Ascarosepion bandense, assembly GCA_037127315.1. Classification (NCBI taxonomy): domain Eukaryota; kingdom Metazoa; phylum Mollusca; class Cephalopoda; order Sepiida; family Sepiidae; genus Ascarosepion; species Ascarosepion bandense. The sequence continues at coordinate 2,123,959 of JBBBDQ010001538.1, forward strand.
TCATTTTCTTTATCCACCATGTGAGTATTAAATTTTCCAGGTCCTTCTTCCTCACTACATGTCCCAGGAACCTCATTTGTCTCTTTCTGATATTAAGTATGAATTTTCTTCTAATTTTCATCCTTTCCAACACCTCCTTGTTGCACGTGCTCTACCCATGGTATTTTCATCATCCTTCTGTAAAACCACATTAGATGTAAACTAGCAAAAAAATGAGATGAAAGAAATATGAATCCAAAATTAATAATAATGACAGTGCTCCATCTAAGAAATTCAGAGAAATAATGATCATTACGTATACTTACTACTCATAAAAATAAGGCAAAAGAAATAAAAGTCAAAAATTATAAATTATATTCCTTATAACAAATAAAATTTCTTTCATCTTATTTATAAATGAATATATTTTTCGTTTTGTGACTTTCTTTGTTTGAAACATCATCAATGTTATTTTAATCATCAAATAATTGTGGGATGCCCTGCTTAAATTTCTTTAATTGACAAGTATTTAATTACTTTGTAATTAGATACAGTTCAGGAACAGGCAAAAATAACAGGAAAACAAAAGTTATTACACACTTGTTATTAACTCATGCTTTAAAAGTGTCTTCTCTCATATAAACAATAATCAGTATTGGCTTGTCTTATTTGTTTCTCTGTATTGGCAACTTGTGTAAACTGTGAGGTTTCAGGAATTCACCAGGCTGTGTAATTGGATGCCATTGGTGCTTTAACTTAAGCCACAGCAATTACTTTCCACTGCCCTTTCTCTCTGGGCAGGTAAAGATGGACAAGGGCAGGACAGGGCAGGGCAGAGCTTCAAAAGTATGAAAGGGCAAGGGTGGTAGCATGTACAAAAAGATAGTTTTTTCTTTATCCACTCAATGATAGGGTTCAGTTCTTAAGAATTTTCATCATAATTTTGTTTGTGTGTCAATAAATATATTTAGCTTCATAATATGCATGTTGTTTAAAATTGTACAAAAATTCATTTCTTTTTTTATTCATAAAATTTTATTTACATACAATACATATATATATA
>JBBBDQ010001538.1:2127500-2210000 GCA_037127315.1 Ascarosepion bandense
GGTATGCTGGCTTTTTGTGTCTTTTTAATTTAAAAATCAAAATATGTCAGCTAATGCCAGTTTTGTGGATTTTTGTTAAATTTCAGAATGTTGTCTACTGCTTGAATTTGTTCACATTCGAATACAGTCTGAGCAGATATTAATTGTTCAATAAAAATTGGGAGCATACCTATATAATGTTGAAATTGAACTATGTCTTCCATGATATCTTCCAAGGATCGATTGCTAAAGACACGTCTGATCTAAAAACAGCATCTCTCCAGTGTGAAAATTTGCAGGTTTGATTTCTGCCAGAAGACAGACATTTTTCAAACAATTTCTCAAATGATTAAAGCCAGTGGGAATTATAATGTACAGTTCAACTATACAGATAAGATCCCAAGTAGGCATATACACTGATGACACTACGGTTTACTCTTGCCTTGATCAAAAATCTGTCGAGGCTGACAAAGCAAACCTTCCCACCGAGCTTGAAAAGGAACTCTAATCCATGGTAGACTGGGGTAAGAGATGGCTTGTGAATTTTAATGCTTCTAAAATGAAGCTGCTATCTATTAACCATCACAGACATTCGCTCCCCCCCCCCATTAGTATGGATCAGGCTAGTCTCCCTGAAAGTGAAACACTGCACCTCCTCGGGTTAACTCTCACAACAGACCTCAAGTGGAATGTCTAGATAGAATCCACAGCCAAATCCGCTGCTAAGAAGGTCAGTTCTCTGTGCAGGGCCAGGAATTTTATTTTTCCAGCTGAAACAATCTTGCACATATACAAATCTACCATCTGCTCCTGCATTGAATACTGCTGCCATAGCTGGTTAGGTGCTTCTGCTATCCACCTAGGAGTCCTTGACAAAATTCAACGGAGAATCTGTAATGTGATCAATCCCAACTTTGCAGCTCGGATATAGTCACTTTCTCACCGGCGCAGTGTGGCTTCCCCATGTCTCTTCTACAAGTATTTTCATGACTTTTGTTCTGATGAACTTAGCTCCCTAGTGCCCCCTATATATGAATTTACTCAAGCCACAAGATTAGCAACTAGGTCCCACCCTTTTACTGTGAAACCAATAAAATGTAAATGCAAATTCTACTCCAGCAGCTTCTTTTCTTGCACTTTTCGCCTGCGGAATTCCCTTCCATTTATTTGATTTCCCGACAACTACAATCTCCAAGAATTTAAATGTAAAGTCAATAGTCATCTCTTATCTCACTAACCTGCATCCTCTCTCTCATGCTTGCATTTAATTTCTGCAGTACTCTCATCCCTCTCCTACCTGCTTCCTAACACCCCCTGTATTCTGTCACTCCTTCTCATAACTTTCCTCCTATGTAACCCCCTGCACAACAGTGGCATTATAATGCCTTGCTTGGGGCGATATGATTATAAAAAAATATATATATATATATATATCTAAATCTAAATCTAAACTTATTTATCAATAGAACTTTGTCTGTTGTGTGTGTGTGTCCATTACCTATAGACTCTGAAACAGCTGAACTGATTTTCTTGAAAACTTACATAGTTGTACTATAAGCATCTGCGAGTGTTCTTAGCTAGATTTTGTGTCCAGGTACCCCGATAAATATCGATAATCGAAAAAATTGGGTTATAGAAGGAGTGGTCCTATTTTGATCAAATTTGATACACTCATAGACAAAGACATAAGAAACGATATACAGAAGTTTCAAGGTTGCAGTTCTTACAATAGTACAGAAAATTGATAATATATATATATATATATATATATATATAAAAGGCAAGATGTTTCTGTGTGTGTCTATTTATTTGCCTGTATGTCTGTATTTTTTCAGCCCTTTTATTTTAGTTTTGCTTCGGATTTGGCTCTAAGTAGGTATAATTGTAGTTCTTAGTCTCAGCCATGATACCATTTACTCCGAGGACTTATTCAGCCTTCAAAATTTGGTTTTACGATGATAGAAACTTATTTGATATCAATACCAGGAAATCAAAATTTGACTGACATCCATTCTTTTTTCTTTCAATCTACGGTTTTGCTTTAACTGGAAAGAACTATTGCTTTTTAGTCTTTCGTGCCAATGTCCAAAGAGTCTGAGCTCCAGGACCATGGATTAGTTTTAAAGCTTTCATTATACCCGAGCAATGCTGGGCTATACTGCTAGTGTGTGTATAAAAATAAAAAACAAACTTTACACTCAAATACGAGTATACATTAAAAAATAATAATGTTAAACATATAAAAATTCAAATATTAATATATATATATATATATTACGGACAAAGTGTGAGGGTTGAATTGTAGTCTACATTACAAAAAAATAAAAATAAAATAACACTGGCATCTCATTTTAAGAGATACATTTATTAAAATTACACAACAATATCTTGAAATACTGAAAAGGAAATTTTATTGTTTTTACATTATTCAGACTTATTATCCTCATCTTTGTTGCCATTTGTACAAAGTTTTGGCCATTATACACTCCAGCCTTCTTCAGTGGGTATGGACTTTGGTTAGTTCCTGGGACTTGACCAAAAGAGTTGTGAGTTCAATAACGGGCTACAGCAGTGGTGAACAAGTAACTTGCAGGGTTAGAGGGAGAGAACTCATGGCTTCCAATTGAGGTTTTACGCAAGGAATGAGGATGATATACCTTAATGATTGTAATAAAGGTTTCAGTTTGAAATTCCTAGCACCTGAGGAAATCCAAAGCATACAATCGCCGAAACGTCGTACAAATGGCAACAAAGATGAGGACAATAGTCCGAATAATGTAAATACTGTAAATGCTACCTCATCTCAGAAATATAGACAAATAGTAAATTTATTCAATAAAATTGCCATTGTCTTCAATCATGGCCTCTAGCCAACTTTAGAATTTCTTGCAGTTTTAAAGCTTTCATTATACCCGAACAACGCCGGGCTATACTGCTAGTATATATATATAACCCATCATACCCTGTATATATATATATTGTCATCATCAAACAGATCTGTTTCGCCATATCACAGCTCATCAGTACGGTCAGACTCCGATTGCTATATATATATATATGCATGTGTGTGTGTGACTCTATATATGTACATGAAAGTACTATTTGTTTCAGCATCTGTTAATCTATTTCTGACTTTGTTGATGAATAGATAAAAATGTTTGTATTTTTTTTATATTTGCATCAGTAAAATTATTTATGCATTTCTCTCAACGTCTGTGCATTAAGATATGAACATAGTGCGTTGAAACATATCCGAATGAACTGGAATATCCATGACGAAAATGCAGCTGTTCCAAGTCAGGAAACCTCCCCACTCTCCTGACCCATAGAAAAAAGAAGAGAATTCTGAGTAAAACATCTTCAAGTACTTCTGCGCCTTGAAAGAATTTAGTAAAATAGAAAGAAGCTTTTCAATCTCTCAAACAAATTTAAAAAATATTTCATATGTCTCCAAATTTACCAAAAATATTTTGAGAGAAAAGCAGACAGAAATAACAGAAAAAACATTAAAACTTTCATTTCTATTAATAGACCCTAACTAGACCAGAAGTACTTCATAAATTCATAGCAATACTACACTTATTATCACACTCTCTCTCTTTCTTTCTCTCTCTCTCTACATATATATATATATATATGAGAGAAAAGCAGCCAGGAATAACAGAAAAAACATTAAAACTTTCCATTTCTATTAATAAACCATAACTAGACCAGAAGTACTTCATAAATTCATAACAATACTACACTTATTATCACACTCTCTCTCTTTCTCACTCTCTCTCTCACACACACTCACTCTCTCTCTCTCTCTCTATATATATATATATATATATATTTATGTCTGGCTGTTCATATCCAAGGATGCCTGACTAATATAGTTAATAGTTACTCCTTGTTGCAGACGCCTGCTCAGACACATTTGTGTTTGTTGAACACCCACAGAGCTAACCAATAGTTTATACTGCAACTATGCTGAGCATATGTTAATTTCAGTTTCTGGGAGGGAATATATATATAATTTTTTTTTATTTGGGAGCAAGTTATTTTGCAACCTAGGTTTCTACCATTGAGTGTCTTTAGGCAATTTACAGTAACTGATTTTACTGTTTTTCAAATGCTCAAATAACAGGGATTTTTTATGAATGCACAATTTTCAAAATAAGAAGTTACTTAAGGGTTTTAGAGGACTTTTTATACATGAGTGTATGATCGTCGTAGGTATTTATTGGTATGGTTAGACTTGGACATAATTTCTGTTCTTTCATTTCGCAATTTATTTTTGTCTGGGAACAACATAATGGCCAATTTTTCTTCTTGGCATAATCTGTATACTTTACCACCATTGTACGGTTTGGCTATTTTTAATATGCTCCAATTTATATCGAGGTCTTTTCCTTTCTTTAATTTTAATTTTATATTTTTACATATTGTCCTACAATGATGGCATGACTCATGTGTTATGCAGTTATCAGGTATATCTTCTAAATATGTACCTGATGAGTGCATAATTTATGAAACTCTGAGATATGCCATCAATATGTATATTTATTAATATATATAATATAGCTCTCTTCATACAATATTGAGCACTATTTTATTAACACCTGAATAATAATATTATACATGTGTGTACCTTCATATATATGTTTATTAATTCCCATATACACACACACACATATATATATATATATTTGAAATGAATTGTTTGAACATTATTTTTTATCGATACTCATATTTAAGTAGATATTCTGTTTTTTTTATATATTATATCTACTGCCTGATTATTTACAATAAATTGTTATTACGAAAATGCCAAATAGCACACATTTTTGTAATAACAATTTATCGTAAATAATCAGGCCGGTAGATATAAATATATAATACTGTTTAATTAAAAAAAACAGAATATCTACTTAAATATGAGTATCGATAAAAAATAACGTTCAAACAATTAATTTCAAATTGTCAGCTGTTTATAACCAAGTTTTGTTAAAATTCGTTAATTTTTGTTATATATATATATATATATATATAAAGATATAAAACACAACCCTGGCTGTGTCTAGCCAACCTTCCTGACCTTTGGTCAATTCCACCGAAGTTGTGTTATTGATTACGTATTAGCCAATGCAGGATTGCTTATTATTACTTGATGAGGGTGGTCCAGACATGTGAGGGATTGGTATAGAATGATAGAATGAAAACCAGATTTAAGACTTAAATAACATGGGGTAGATTTATATATATTGATTGATATATATTTATATATATCGAATAGTTACAAGCAAGTCAAAGTAAGTGATGAAAAAGGGATATCGGTTGGTTGGTATTTTAAAATGACTTCAGTAAGAATGTTTTCTTAGTTGTAGTTTACTCAATTGGTTTTTAGTAGTATGTTTGTTTCAGTCCGAGGTAATATTCAAACCGCCATTCAAATCACTTCCCCTAACTCATCTCTTTCAAACCATCACATTCAAAACACAGGGTCTGAACTAATTAATTTCATCTTGCACTCTGGTTTTGTTAAGCAAGCACCCAGACCGTGGTGGTGGTGGAGGTGGGGGTGAAGTTAAGTATGGTTTTTTATTTACCTCACTGAATAACTCTTACCAACTCAAAATGAAAACAATTACATTTAACATTTCAATTTTCACGGAAAGGGGAGGAAAAACCACTTTCTGTCATTGTTTGCCTGTTCTTTCAGTAATCAGTACACAGGAGATTCTTAGGGCTGTTTTGACCTAGGGTCACATATTGTCAAAACCCATTAATAAATATTTTGACTTGCCATTAGGTAACTTTGATAAATTTGCTTACTTCTCTTAACAAAAGGATTTTGCACTCAGTGAATCCTTGTATCTATATTTTCTACTTGTTAACATTTCAGCTACTTTACCCGACAAAAATAATTGTATTCTCCAGTTTTAAAGAATTTTCTTCTCATCTTGAAAATCACCTAAAATTAATACCAGGGTTAAATAGGGTTACATATCTATAATTATGGAAGCCAATGTTTTCCAATGGTAATGATAATATTAACTATTTCCATGTAAGTAAACATTCAGTCACTGTTACTTTTGGTTGAAATTTATAAAATCTATAAAAATTGTAATATGTTTCCTAAGACTAACTCTTATCTCTCTTTCCAGTATTAATGGAGTCTTCCCTACTAACCTTTTGTTTGAAGTAGTGTGGAACGTCAACATCTTGATTATGTCATTATTTTTTTCTTCAAATTACATGTGCTATCCATTTTAGTTGTTGCTGCTTTTGAAAGTCTTCATATGATATAGTTTCTGCCATTTGGTACTTCTTTGTGATTCTGTGGCACCAGTCTATGAGTTTCAAATAAGGATGATCTTTAGCATGACCCACAGGCTGCATTAGCTCAAACCCATCTTTTATCACTGATCTTAGAAAGGAATTTTATACAACTTACAGTTTCCTTCATAAGACGTTCGTATCTTGAGCTGATGAGGCCATTTAAGAAGAGGTCTTGATTTTTTGGTTTATATTTTTGTTTAGTTTTTGTTGTTTTAATTATGCAACATATCAACACCTCTATGAGTCACTTAATACCAAAAATATAAATATTTTGTAAGCAATTTTACATCTTCAACTAGAGATATTTTAATCATAATATTTATACCTTCAGGCCAAATGTATATGTTATAGAGGTCAATTTTAGGAGATATATACATTGGTAAAAATATATTTCTTTATCTTTACAGAAGAACCTTATATTGGGTATTCCATTAAGATGGATGGAAGGCAGAAGTGACTAACAGTGTTTTTGATTAAATTTTATTGACTTCATTATTGGATCATGTTATTTGAGTCGTATGGATGTGCATTGTGGTGCAGTGGATATCGGCTCGGAACAAGAGATTAGGGAGCCAAGTTTGAATTCCAGTTGGATTCCTTGAATTCACTTACATGCAAATACCCTGGGGAAAGGTATTAATCCAACTCTTTCCTCCAGTTATGGGTTAAACAACAGAACAGATTGGGTTCTATAGCCTTGGCTGGCAACCAGTCTATTGCAGAAAGTAATGGCAATGCAGGATAATCATCTGCCCAGTTATTCATGTCTCTTTCAAGATATGATCACCTAAGCTTGTATCATGCGTGGCTGACTATTTGAGTTATGACAATTATGTGTGGAAAATAATATCGCCCAAATGTCTGTAAAGACTTTGGCAACACGCTTTCACTCAATGGTCAAAAGTTTTGATGATGTCTCTGTGTAGATGTTTCTCGATCTCACTAACATGCCTTACTGTCTCATCCTTCAGCTGTTGAGTTGTTGTTGGCTTGTTGGCATAGTTGTTGCTTTTGAGATGACCCCAAAGGAAGAAATCAAAAGGTATCCAGTTGCATGATCATGTTGGCCAATTGACATCAGTGTTTCAAGAGATGATGCAACCTGGGAACTTGTCATTCAATAAAGCCATTGTGGCTTTGGCTGTGTGGCATGTAGGAACCGTTTCTGTAGGAACCACACCCATGGCATTCAATTCAGGCCATAATTTCCTTGACTCAAATAACATCCAAAAATGAAATCAATAAAATTTTGCCAATAACACCATTTTATTTACTGCCAACTTTGATCCATTAACAGTTTTCAAATGTTTTCCTAATGTTTTTTCCTATTAATATTTATGTTGGTTGGTTGTTTTTATGGCATCTCAACCTTGGCGGGTCATTTATTGCCAACCAAATTTTTTATTTATTGCTGGTAATACCTTTTTCTTTCAACAATTTGTTGTTGTTTTTATATAAGTTTTGTATCTCTGGTAATACTTTTTTCTTTTTGAGTATCAAGATTCATTGGGATTTGTTTTTTTTTCAAGGGCAAGGTCCCCAAGTCCTACCCTGTTATTTAACCCATAACTGGAGGGAAGGGATGGATTAATACCTTTCCCAAGGGTACCAGTGCTTAAGTGAATGCAGGGTATTCAATTGGAATTCGAACTCGGCTCACCAATTTCTCTTTCCAAGCCGATATCCACTGTACCACAATGCACATCCATTACTGTTGGGATGCCCACGCCTATTCGGCTACAATGGACTATTCCATTACTATGTAAAGTAATGGTGGCATCTACGTAGGGGAGTGTGCCGAGCAGCCTATCGACAAGTCAGTCGTAGACTTCCGGTGACGACCCGGAAGTACCCATTGCTCATACTACGTCTTACAACGGTTGAGACGATTAACCTTTATTCTTGTATTGGATACTAATAACCTTTGTAAATACTATTTTCACGGAATACAACAATTAACCTATTCCTGTTGTTGAGTTATTTATTCTTACTCACAACATAACAATTACTAAACGCTTACAGTACCTGGAATTCCCAAGCGGTCACCCATCTAAGTACTGACCAGGCTCAACGTTGCTTAACTTTGGTGATCAAGCAAGAACCAGTGTATTCAACGTGATATGGCTGTAAGCACGCATATCTATCACTAAACGCCTCCAGCACCTGGTATTCCCAAGTGGTCACCCATCTAAGTACTGACCTGGCTCAATGTTGCTTAACTTCGGTGATCAAGCAAGAACCGGTGTATTCAATGTGATAAGGCCGTAAGCATGCACATCTGTCACTAAATGCTTACAGCATCTGGTATTCCCAAGTGGTCACTCATCTAAGTACTGACCAGGCTCAATGTTGCTTATCTTTGGTGATTGAGTGAGAACCGGTGTATTCAACGTGATATGGCCGTAAGCATGCACATTCATCAATAAACGCCTACAGCACCTGGTATTCCCAAGCAGTCACCCATCTAAGTACTGACCAGGCTAAACATTACTTAACTTCGGTGATCGAGCAAGAACGGGTGTATTCATCGTGATATGGCCGTAAGCCAATATTTATGTCTTACAGGGGCTTAGTGAGTACATTCAGTTAAACAGTGTTCCACTATGAGTGTCACTTGGCATAAATACTTAGCAATTGTTGTTTTGGTAGAGCTTTTTAATTTAAAATTTAATTTAAATACTTTAATTTTAATTTAATTTAAATACCTTCATGGTAAGTATTTGGATTAGTTCTTCACTCTTTTAGCTAGACTTTATAAATTAATGTGCAATACTAGGCTGACATCAAGATCTTATCAATTTACAGTTGAGCTGGTAAGATGTAGCCATGAGTTTTATGCTAACAGTTTTTTTTTCTTGCACTTCTCACCTGCAGAAATCCCTTCCAGCTCAATGCTTTTCAGCCAACTTGAATCTGCAAAAATTTAAATGTAATGTCAATCACTATCTACTGTCCTCCCGATTACTCTTTTCTCTTTCTGCTCATTATTAATGTTCATGTTTCTAATTGTTCCACACACTGTACTCCATTGTGTTTTAGGGAATTTACTGCCTTGCCTAGGGTGATACCGATTAAAAAAATATATATATACACAAATTTATCCTTCTTGTGAGACAGATTTCATTGATTGCAGTTTGTTGGAACGGAAGGAGAGAGAGAGATAGAGAAACCCCCTTCTTCTTTGTAGCAGACAGTCAGCTTGAGGAGTGCTTTGGTGGTTAGTTGAGTGAACCAGCCTGTCCCAATTATTTGCAAAACAGTAGAGAAAACTGACATCTAGGCCCTAGCTTTCTTAGGGTTATATTGATTTTGGTAAGTAGTCAGGGACTGTGTTGTCTACATGTGGGATTGTCCTTCACTTTGGTACTGGGTCTGGGATCTTTTGCTTATTTAAGTATCTGGTTTCAGAAACAAAATTCAATGACTGACTTGTCCTTAAGAATGCTAGTGTTAATGTTATTGACTTGTTAAGGAGATAATAAGTAGGCGATACTTTTCAGGGCATTTAAGAAATATTTTTATTATATTTATTAATTTTTTCCAATTACTACAATGCCATGTTCCATTCTGAATGAATCTATAAATTTACGAGATGTAATTTTAGTCATTTATTTTATTTACATTGTTCAGACTGTTGTCCTCATCATTGATGTCATATTCACATTTCAGTCATTGTACACTCTGGCCTTCTTCAGTTGATATATATCAGATAACATGGAAAGGAAACTACAAGACCTCCTACAGAAGGTAGCTGAAGAGAGTGACAAAAAAGGACTACAGATAAACTGCAAGAAAATCAAATGCATGGTCATCAGCAAAAAAGGCAGCCCAATATGCCAAATACAGGTGAGGGACACTAAAATCAAGCAGATACAAAAATTTAGGTACCTGGAAAGTGTTCTAACAGACGACGAAAAGTGCAACACTGAGATCCGAAGGTGAATTAGCATGGTGAAGGAAGCATTCCAGAAGTTGAGTAAACAGGACAATTTTGCTAGAAACAAAGAGCAAAGTACTAGATTGCTATGTGATGTCTGTTCTTCAATATGGCAGTTAATGTTGGACAATATCTTCAAAGATGAAGGAGAATCTTGAAGCAGCTGAAATGTGGTTCTACACAAGGGTGCTGCAGATATCGTGGACCAAGCATGCGAGAAATGACAGGTGGAAATGAAAAAAATTAATACTGAGCATCAGGAAGAGATAACTAAAGTTCTTGGGACATGCAATGAGGAAAGAGGGCTTGGAGAAACTGATACTAACAAGCCAGATAGAGGGAAAAAGAGACAGGGGAAAGCAGCGAATAACGTATTTGAAGGACTTGATCAAGTGATGACAGAACGAGGGTTGCATGGTGCAACAGGAGAAAGCATGCTAAGAGCCATGAGGTAGAGGGAGATGCGGAAAGCCATGATCGCCTACATCCTGAAAGGACATGGCACATAAAAAAAGAAGATATCTATATATATATATATATATATATATATATATATATATATATCCAGAAAAGGCATGACATGTGGAAATAGTACAATCTACTCCGGTCTACAAAATAAAGGGTTCAATTTGAAATTCCAAAGTATATGACCTGAAAAAGGCCAGAGCTTACAATGACAGAAACATCATGAATGGAACAATAATGATGACGACAACAGCCTGAACAGTGTAAATATTTACAAAACCTCATCTCAGAAATATAGACAGATAGTGTAATTTTAGGCCATATCATTATTCCGCCTACTTGCTGCTGATTGATTATTTCCATGAAATACTCACCTTCAAGCAAAGCTATCAGGTCTGTCCAATGTAGCTTTACATTCATCATTAAAAACACTCTACTTCTTACCCTAACTTATAATTTTCTCTTTTTGATCATTAGTTAAATATGAGGAGAGAAATGCAAAAAATATTGGTTCGAGTTTTTATAGAACTGTTAAAGAAACAGTGAATATTGGCCTACAACTGAAGCATCCAGACATCATTTTGGCTTATCATTTCCTCAAAAAATTAGTATATTTATACGACATGACAATGGGATTGAATAGATATCTGAAGAAGGTTGGCAAACCCAATGACAGAAACATGACTATAATAACAAAGATGAATAAATTAGTCTGAACTCCTTGCCCCAGAAATTCAGACAAAAAGCAGTTTGGTGATAATAACAACAAAGATGACGATATTAGGTTCAATGTAAATAATAAGTCTTTGTCCCAGAATTTCAGACAGAAAACAGTTAGTTGATAATAATAACAATGATGAGGATATTACATTAAATGTAAATAATGATATCTTCTCATTCCAGAAATTCAGACCAAAGTCAGTCAAATGATAATAACAACAAAGAGGAGGATATTAGGCTCAATATAAATATGTCTTTGTCCCAGAATTTCAGACAGATGGCACTCAGGTGATAATAATAACAATGATGAGGATATTAATCTGAATGTTTATAATGATAACTTTTCAGCCTAGAACTTCACACTGAAGGCAGTCAGGTAATAATAACAACAAAGATGAGGATATTAGTCTGAATGTAAATAATGATAACTCCTCATTGCAGAAATTTGGTCAGAAGGCAATCAGGTGATAATAACAACAAAGATGAAGATATTTGGCTCAATGTAAATTATGATATGTCTTCGTCCCAGAATTTCAAACAGATGACATTCAGGTGATAATAATAACAATGATGAGGATATTAGTCTGAATGTAAATAATGATAACTCTTCATCCCAAAAATTCAGACAGAAGGCAATCAGGTGATAATAACAACAATGATGAGGATATTAGTCTGAATGTAAATAATGATAACTCCTCATTGCAGAAACTTGGTCAGAAGGCAATCAGGTGATAATAACAACAAAGATGAAGATATTTGGCTCAATGTAAATTATGATATGTCTTCATCCCAGAATTTCAAACAGATGACATTCAGGTGATAATAATAACAATGATGAGGATATTAGTCTGAATGTAAATAATGATAACTCCTCATCCCAGAAATTCAGACAGAAGACAATCAGGTGATAATAACAACAATGATGAGGATATTAGTCTAAATATAAATAATGATAACTCCTGATCCCAGAATTTCAGTCAGAAGGCAATTAGGTGATAATAACAACAAAGATGAAGATATTTGTCCCAATGTAAATAATGATAACACCTCATACCGGATATTTATATTATAAGAAAATCATTCTTAATTAATTCTAAAGAAATAGTTTAGACTACATACATACAATATAGATAAGTATAAAAAGCAATAATCAAAAAGTATTCTTTTACCCTTCATCTGCATGTGTCATTAGATCAACAGAAATCTCATTTTTGATTGATGAAGTGTGAAAAGATGAAATGAGTCATGCAAAAAAATTCTCCATTTTATCATTAATTTGCCTGACACTTTGTTGGTATATGAAAATTTATATATATATGAAAATATATGCATTGCTCATTCAGTACATTCAGTAGTAAATTAGAGCACTCTAAATACTGGCGTATGATACATCATACACTAAAAGTCTACCTCCTTCTACCAAGCACCCACAGCTCAGAAGTAGAATTGCCGACTGACGTCAATTCGGCCAGGTTTCAATTCTCAGTAAAAGCAATCGGCTGTCTAACCGTACTGATGAGCTGTGATACAGCTAAACAGATCTGTCTGCGGATGACTATATATATATAGAAACCTGACCAATTTGGTTGGGTTTCAATCCTGGCTAAAAGCAATCAAATGTCTAACCGTACTGATGAACCATGATACAGCAAAACAGATCTGTCTGCAGATGACTATTTACGCTCTCACACCCTGATTAAGCACTCTGGAAGAATGGTAGACTTTGAAAAACAGTAACTACTCTAGCATCTACGCATCATTCATTCAGTAATGAATTAGAACACTCTCAGCTATTGGCATGTGTATACATGATATATCACACACAAAATGTTTGCCTCCTTCTACCAAGCACCCATAGCTCAGAGGTAGAATCATCGACTGACACCAATTTAGTTGGGTTTCAATCCTGGGTAAAAAGCAGTCGGATGCCTAACCATACTGATGAGCTCTGATACAGCAAAACAGATCTGGCTGCGGATGACTATATATATATATATATGTGTGTGTGTGTGTCCAAGCATATACACATAGATGACATTGAAATAGGTCCCAATTTAATCAAATGTTTTATATTAAGTTATATAGATATTCTGACAATTGAAGTGCAAGTTTAGAGTTGTGTTTTAGTTTTCTTATCCCCAATGTCACTAAAGATAATGGCTTGTCTTAAGAGATTGTAAAAAAATCCACTAATTTCAAATTTGTCTGAGTTTTACCTTTATAAGACACACCGTGAAAGAGAGGAACGAAAAATAATATAAAAGAAAATCAGGGATCAGATCTTTTAAAATTACCCTGGCTTAATTTGTCACCACAGATCAACTGGTCATTTCTCTAATGTCCATTATGGTCAGTCAGCCCTACTGTTTAATCAGATGAAGGCAGACATTTGAACCCTTTCATTTTGTTTCTTTGTTTGAAGATAAGCATCATAACAAAAAAGTATACTATTATTGTTTTTATAATGTTAGCCTTTTGTAACATTATTTTGAAAGGGAAATTTTGGTAACTCGCTATTGGCGAGTTATAACATTTTGGTATTTTCTTATAAAGTCAACATACTAAACGAATCCTTTGAATCCTTTCTCAAAATAATTCTCTTGAGTAACTCACTCAGAAACAATCTCTTCAATGATGCACAACACCAGAATGATGTGCAACATACAAGACATTCAGACTTCTGTCTTTGCTTTATATACTAAACTAGAAGTATAGCCCGGCGTTGCTTGGGTGTAATGAAAGCTTTAAAACTAATCCATGGTCCTGGATCTCAGACTCTTTGGACATTGGCACAAAAGACTAAAAAGCAATAGTTGTTTCCAGTTAAAGTAAAACCATAGACTGAAAGAAAAATGAATGGATGTAAGTCAAATTTTGATTTCCTGGTATCAATATCAAATAAGTTTTTTTCATCGTAAACTGAATTTTGAAGGCTAAATAAGTCCTCTGAGTAAATGGTATCATGGCTGAGAATAAGAACTACAATTATACCTACTTAGAGCCAAACCCGAAGCAAAAACTAAAATAAAAGGGCTGAAAAAAAATACAGACATACAGACAGATAAACAAACACACACACAAACATCTTGCCTTTTATATATATATATATATATATATATATATATATATATATATTATCGATTTTCTGAACTGTTGTAAGAACTGCAGCCTGGAAACTTCTGAATATCGTTTTTTATGTCTTTGTCTATGAGTATCAAATTTGATTAAAATCAGACCACGCCTTCTATAAACCAATTTTTTGATTATCGATTTTTGATATTTATCGGGGGTACCTCAACACAAAACCTATCTAAGAACACTTGCAGACGCTTATAGTACAACTGTGTAAATTTTCAAGAAAATCGGTTCAGCCGTTTCAGAGTCTATAGGTAACGGACACACACACACATACATACACACACAGACAAAGTACCATTTATAAATAAGTTTAGATTAGATTAGCTTAGATTAGATCTTTATGGTCATGTGATCCAAGTAGCACAATTCATACTCTCATGAGGCTTGTTACCTGGAGATCAGTGTTCAACCACATGTGTTGGTATTGGCACTTTCTTCCTACATAACACTTTTATATTCAGTCTTAGATGGTTTTTAACATTTGGTCATGATGGCAGGTTTGCATCACTTTTCATAACTTAGTAAATTTTTAAAATAATAATTTCAAAAAAATAATTTACTTTTCTTTGACTAAAACTTTGGAAAAAACAAGTCAAAGAATTATATATTATTCTTGAAAGGCTACAACATAAAACAAAGCAATTAAAAATCTGACATGAGACAAGTTCTTGTTTTAGATTAACTAAATTTTTTGTACAGCTGTTCACACAATATAAGGCTCAAGAGAGACCCAAGGTAGAGTTGTATAATATTGTATGAGTTTAAGAGAAGGTAAAAAGTGCAGTTTAATAGATTATGCAGGAAAGATAACAGTTAATCCTGAACTTGAAGAAGTTAAGATTGTATAGCTCAGAGAAACATCTAGCTCAGTAGTGGGGAGGGGTCGGTTCCACAAAGCAGTAGTTCCTGAATTTACTTCTTACTAATGGAATACAAAAGGAACGAGGATGATTCGTCTTTGTGTATGTGCCATATACTTTGGTATCTTCTCATAATAATGACGTTCTACCTCTGAAAATTTTTTATAATATCCCTACAGTTTCCCAAAATTTATCTTGCCTGGGTGTTTTGGCAAATTAGAATTTACATATTTTTCATAATCAGCAGGCGACAATTTTTTTCAGTAATAGTCTGACTTTCTTATTGTCATTCCAATTCTTTTCATATCTTCTGTAATATGTTTGAAAAGATATTCCTTCATCTAGATTGTATACAAACTCACTAATGGAATTCACAGTAGTATCTGGTGTGAATGAATCAGACGTTTTCTCCTCCACTGTTTTCTTGAACAACAATTCTAAAAAACATTTGTTGTTTTTGTAACTGAATTTGCTGTTCATATTGGTCTTTTTGCTGTTGTAACTATAGTTCTTACATTTGCTTTTGCAGCACCAACATATGAAGCATAATTGATTTCAATTCATTCATTGTCCTTGTATTTTACTGAATATTTCAATTACTACACATATTTTTCTCTGTAGCCTCTGTGAAAGTTCAGAACAAGATCTTCGTTGCCACTTTTATAACGTTATTCTGAAGGAAACTTTTGGGAGCCCACTGTTAGTGAGTAATAATATTTCATTATCTTTGTGGAAAGTCAATGTACTGAATAAATCCTTTGAATAATACGCTATAATGCTCTTAGAATAATTCTCTCGAGTAATACACTCAGAAAGAATCTCTTCAATGACATGCAACACCGGAATAATGCACAACCCAGAACACAGAATTCTGTTTGAATGCTTTATATACTAGATATTTATGGCCATGGGATCTCAGTAGCACAATTAATTCAACACTTACGTTTGTTGTCTGGAGATCTGTGTTTGACCACATATGTCAGAGTCAACACTTTCTTCCTATATAATAGGGGTTGGCAACCTTTTGGAGAGTGAGGGCCAAAAAGCTATGGAGAATCATGGAGGAGGGCCAAACAGCTATGGCTTCAGTGCTGTAAAGAAGAACCATGTTATTAAATATGTGAATAAATTTTCTATGTGTTTGAAGAAAGAAAGGATTCAATATAATTTAATATCTGACTGGAATTTTGTTAAAAAAAATATTACATCTTAAAAATAAATGTTTCATAAATCAGCACTGAAAAAAAATTCCATTAAAATCGGTTGAAAACACTATTTTATATTCATTTAAAATTGCCCACTCACAAAAGCAATTTCACAGAAAAAGTGAAAGTGAGGTTGTACACTAATTTTGGTGATCCCTTCAAATAAAAAATAAAAATAAAACACATTGTCCAGGTAAAAAGAAATAAATTTTTAATTTCGATACAATATATTCAGACTATCAGCTGACACTTTGGTTTGGTTTACCTATATTTATATTGCGTCCAGAGTAAGGTAGTGGGCTGGACAAGATTCACTTGAGAGCTGAGTGTGGCCCACGGACCGGACGTTGCTGACCGCTGCTATATAACAATTGTTTTACTCAATCATTTACAGATAATGTTTTTGATGAGCTTTCATCTTGGTTACCTTTTATTTTTCTGAATTAATACTAGTGCAGTAGTAGATTGATACATGGATTTAACCATTTCACTATTGAAAATAGCAAGAGAGTAGCAGTGTTTCATTTGTGGTGAAAGGGGTTGTAGGCTGAAAAATAATTCATCACCACAAAGCTGTGTAAATGCTTTTGAACACTGTGAAGGATGGAAAGAGAGCACTGAGTATCTCCAGTCAAAATATAGTGAATGCTTGCAAAGGAGACTAATTACTTGTTAAAACCACTAAATATATATATATATATATATATATATATATATATATATTGAGTGTACCGAGGCAGCAGATAATTTTCTAAACATATACTGTTAAATATAAGAGACAATGAATGTCTATTATGTTTAATCATGAGCCATTCTAAATGTCATATTTTAGTTTTAATTTCAGTTGAAAATAAAAACAAAAATTTTCCAACATTTGGATAATTTTTTATTAATTTGGTTCTAAGCTTTCAGCTCACATGAGCCATCTTCAGAGAGGTTATTAAGATGGTAACGTTAATAACCTCTCTAAAAATTTTTTTCAAATTTGCGAACTGCGTTTGTTATTTTTAGTAAGTATTATTTTTAATAATTTTTAATAAGCAAAGTTTTATGTCAACACAAAATAAAATTGTCAGTGATGGTGGATGTTATTGTGTCACCGTCTTAATAACCTCTTTGAAGATGGCTCATGTGAGCTGAAAACCTAGAACCAAATTAATAAAAAATTATCCAAATTTAGGAGAATTTTTGTTGTTATTTTCAACTGAAATTAAAACCAAAATACGATGTTTAGAAAGGTTCATGATTAAATATAATAGACATTCATTGTCTCTTATATTTAACAGTATATGTTTAGAAATATACATATATATATATATATGTATAGTTATGAATTAATTGTACATTGCAACACGGAAATTTCTGTTTTGAGATAGATTCTCTTCACCAGGCAATGTTTGATGTTGGTGTACAGATGATTTACATTTAAATACAAAATTCTTCGGTTTGCTGTATATGTATGAGGAGAAATATAAAATTTACATGTGTGTCTTTTTTCACTAATCAGAGTGAAGATTCATTTTGGAATTCGGCCCCAAAGAATACATACTAACTTTTTCTCTTTTTTCGTCCTTTTTCCCTTCCCTTATTTTACTTTTCTCCTTTCTTCTTTTCCCTCCTTAACGGTCAAGATGTCAGCCTGCCTTTAACCTAATCTTATTATTTTTCTTTTTTCCTCTTTTATATTTTGTCATGCTTAGTTTTATTGTCTTTGATGTGATGTGCCCATTTAGTACCAAGGCTGTCCTTTTCACTTTCTTATCATTTTTGGTCTCCGAGTTGTAATTTTCTCAAAACCTTTGATTTATAAGTAACTTTTTTGTTCCTTCTTTTTTCCGATTTACTTCCTGCTATCTTTATCCCACAAAAGATAGAAAAAGATAGATTTTGGAAAAGAAATATATATATATATATATATATATATATATATATATAATGTTTGTTACAATGGTTTATAAATTCATATACTTTATAAAAATAAATGCATGAACAGTAGGTAAAAAAACCTACGTGTTCTATAACTTTGTTACAATATATATATATATATATATATATATATATATAGGGAAAAAAAATAGGGTTGTTCCAACAAGAGAACTTGGTATAGAATAAAAAGTGTGAGAGGCTGTGAACATGTTATTTAAAGTGAATATTTATTGTTGTTGTTATTATACATATTACAATACTTTAAGTGTCCATAATGGTATTTGTGGCACTACACGTTTCAAGTCTAGAGTTGACTCCCTTCAGGTGAATAAACTAGTGGCTTTATGTATCGAGTTCCTTAAAGCCACAAATTTATTCACCTGAGGAGAGCCAACTTTAGACTCAAAACATGTTTAGCATCACAAATACCATTATGGACACTTAAATTATCATAACATGTATAATAACAACAATAAATATACACTTTAAACAAAACGTTCACAGCTTCTTACACTTAATATATACATAATATAGCAGTTAAGCAGGCATATACATAAGCATGCATAAAAGGGGTTAAACACACTATAAAGCAATTAACCACCCACAAATTTTATATCACTTAAGAAACTGTAAAAAAACAAAGATAGACAAATAATGCAACTTCATCAAGCAAAAGAATCCCATACACACAAACATATCAAGTTATGCCAAACTTCATATAAATAAAAAAGGTTGGGGAATAGCAGCAAAAGCCAAATAGTACTGAAGAGTGAAGACATTGCAATATTGCCTTCACAAAACTTCAAAGTTGGCTCAGTGACAAATTTCTCCATATTAATTTTATTATTATTCTATCCTTACCTTTGATATAGTCTATGGTAGAGTTTCTGACCGATCACTGAAGTTAAGCAACATCAAGCCTGGCCAGTACTTAAATGGGTGACCATTTGGGAATTCCAGGTGCTGCAAAACGTAAGGACTATGAATGGCCCACCGGTCCTTCAGGTTTGGGGGTTGTGTGCAGGGCTAACAACCCTTCCCCGTAAAAAAAGTTTGTTACAGAAACAGCAACAAAAAAGTTGCTGCCCTATGCACCATCTGGGTGTGATGGATAAATGATGATGTTTGATAAATATATATAGAATACGTAAAAACAAGTAGGAAAAATTGTCTTTAACATATTTCCCTTTAAGAAGCTTCTTTAGAGATATTTTAAAGATGAATGATTAAAACTTGTTTTTTAATTTTTTAATAATTTTTTAAAAAATCTAATGAGAAAGTATATTAATTGAGTTTTGATTCCATTGGTCAGATATGTGTAATAAAATCAATAGATGCTTATTTCAAATGTACAGTACTGTGCAAAAGTATTAGGAGAAGAACTATTTTATCTTTTATCAAGAGAGAGAACAAGAAAAAAGTCAGTCATATCCAAGTATAATAGAATAATGAGTAGTTTCAAAATAACTTGTTTAATAGAAAATAGGAAAAATTAAATATTACTTCTTTTTAATACATTTCTTTTACATCTAGTTTTAAATAATCAATATTTCTTAGCAATTTACTTGGATTTTCACCCAGTATTTGAATTTCAGTGAGGTTTTTAGGAAAATCACCCCTGTCCTAATACTTTTGTACATTGCCGGTAGTATGCAAAAGTGTTAAGATAGGGGGATTTTAAACTTTATTTTGATGTCTCATAAAAGATAGAATAGTTCTTGTCTTAATACTTTTGCACAGTACTGTATGTATGCAAAAATAATGCATGTGTCAAACATATTTAAACTATAGATGAATTATGAGTGTTTTTATGTTGGTAACATTAGTATGTGTGTGAATGGCAAAATGAAATGCATTTCCATTCAAAATTGTAGTGAAATAATGTATACAAATATCAAGTCAATTAATGGACGATTTTCTTTTTTAAAATCAAATTTTCCTACCTGTTCTTTACTTATCTTATTCATCTTGTTGGATTTCAATCTATATATTCAACTTATCTATATATATTTGTTTCATTTTTATTAAAACTTCATCAGAGACTGAAATATTGAGAAAAAAGAAAGAATTTATATTATTTTAACTTTATGGTTGTTTGTTTTCCAGTAGTCAGTCATGTAAAATGTATATTCAACTCTTTTAAACAAACATTAGTATAATTTGTGGTATTCTGAATTCAATGAGAGATGGTGTTTACATCCAAATTTACAAAAAGTTAATACATACACAGATATCATATGCACAACATTTAAACCCACCAAAAATGGGGGTAGAATTCTTACCCAGCCAAGATGGAAATGCCATAAAATTACTAAAAACAAAATAAAATGTAATAACATCAAAAAAAGTTCACAGATTTACTGAGAAAATGCTTCATATCATGAATAATAGGAGAACTTCTGCAAAACAATACCAGGCCTTCAGAGTCTTTTGTGACACAGCATATAATATGAATAAAATCAGCAGCCCCTGATGGGGTCTGCTACAGAGGCACACCAGCAAAAGGGAGCTCAATGCCATATTAACTGGCAGAGCCTTAAAAATGTACACATCAACTTCCCTTGTAAGGTTTTGAATTTGCAAAGGGGCATAAAATGCCTATTTTCACAAATAACTGTTGACAACTACTTGAAGATTGCATTAGAACTCATGAAACTTATAGATACAGTCAGTCACTGTTTGTGTGTATTTTTTGTGAACTATATATATATATATATATATATATACGAAAATATCCTAAAAAAACTCATAAACACTAATATCTCTCTGACAGACCTCAACAAAAGAATTAAATTTATCATATATTACACTAAATCCACAACATCCAACTCAATTGTCCGCAATGACTCCTCCCCCACCGTTAGCGATTTGCAAAAAAACAATGTAGTGTATAAATTCAAATACCCCTTCCGAGAATGTATCTCTAACAAACTAAATAATACCTACATTGGACATACTACTAACTCGCTCTCGAGGAGGCTTACATTGCACTAAAATGAAAATTCTAACATATTCCAACATTTAAAACACCATGGCTATCAACACACACTTCTTAGGAAAACACTTGTTGAAAATACGTATATACTTAGACAAGAAAATAATAAATGAAAACTTAAAATTCTAGAAGCTACTTACATCAATTTAAACCTAGCCTAAATAAAATAAATTTCAACACCTCCACTAACATACTACAATGTCTATAATCGACGGGAGAAGTCACAGTTATTATACTTACCCCCTACACCATAGTAGCAGCAGTTCCCAGACCAATCCCTCATGCCACTGTACTCTCATTTGACCAAAAACCCACTACCACCATTCCTTCTTGGCCTGCAGCCACGTGCGACGCAAAAAAATGGACCTGTTTAATTTTCTCTGTATAACTCCACTCTGTTAATAATTTAAATGTTCTATGTTCACTGAATATTAAATGTTCATCCTTTGATAATGGCTTATGTAAGCCGAAAGCTCAGACCTGATAAAAAAATCAACAATTATTGCGATTTCTTGTCGTCTTTCCATGACAACACTATCAAGCTAATCAGATCATACGAAAGGATCTTACACAAAATAAATAGACAGAACTTTTTTTAAATTTTTTTTTTATATAAGGGTTTCACCCCGAGCAAGGCATGTCACTGCCACGACTGCGCAGGGGCTACATAGAGTGGAGAAAGGCTGATTAAATATAGGAAATGTCAGAGGGTGGGTGATAGGCGGGTAAGGATACCGAGAATGAGGGTTGGGTAGATGAGAGTGTTGTGAGAATAGTTGGGAGTTAGTGTGATAGGAGGTGTCTATTGACCCTACATTTAAACACCTGGAGATTGTAACTGTCGGGAAAGCAGACTTGTGGAAGGGAGTTCCACAGGTGAGAAGCACGAGAAAAGAAGCTGTTGGAGTAGAATTTATGGTTACATCTTATTTGTTTAACTGTAAAAGGGTGGGACCTAGTTGCTAATCTAGTATCTCATGTAAATTCGTGCTTAGGCGGCACCAGTGATCTAAGCTCATCGAAGCAGAAGCCATGACAGTACTTGTAGAAGAGGCACAGGGAAGCCACATCACGCCGGTGTGAGAGCAGCTGCAGCTGGTCTGCCAAGTCAGTATCAACCACGTTACAGATCCTCCTTTGTATTTTGTCAAGAAGCCCAAGGAGAGCAGCAGGGGCACCCAACCAGATATGGCAGCAATATTCAATACACGGGTGGATGGTAGATTTGTATATGTGCAGAATAGATTCAGGTGGGAAAAATTTCCGGGCCCTGCACAGGGAGCCCACTTTCATAGCAGCAGATTTGGCAATGGATTCAATATAGTCATTCCATTTGAGGTCCGCCGAGAGTGTAAGGCCAAGGAGGCGTAGTATTTTACTCTCTGGGAGGCTAGCCTGTCCCATGCTAATGGGAGGTAGAAGCGATTGTCTATGGTGATTAGTTGATAACAGCTTTGTTTTAGAGGCATTGAAATTTACCAACCATTTCCTACCCCAGGTCACTACGGATTGGAGGTCCCTTTCAAGTACGGCAGCGAGGTTCACTTTGTCGTCCAGACCTGGTTTCTGATTGATGCGGGAGTAGATTGTTGTGTCGTCAGCATACATGCCAACTTGGGATCTAATGGTGTCGGGGAGATCATTAATGTAGATCAGAAAGAGCGTGGGACCTAGGATGGAACCTTGAGGGACGCCCGCGTTCGTCTAGTAGTTTTGGGAGGCATGCCCATTTAATACCACCTTCAATGTGCGGTTAGAGAGGAAAGACTGGATGAGGTCAAACAGATGTCCAGTTATCCCATAGCTCCGCAGTTTG
The DNA here is from genome assembly GCA_037127315.1 of Ascarosepion bandense. Taxonomy (NCBI): domain Eukaryota; kingdom Metazoa; phylum Mollusca; class Cephalopoda; order Sepiida; family Sepiidae; genus Ascarosepion; species Ascarosepion bandense. Next base: position 2,150,866 of record JBBBDQ010001538.1, read on the forward strand.
CACAAGAGGCCAGCATGCCAGACCCTGTCAAATGCTTTGGAGATATCCAAGGCAACGGTTCGGGCTTCACCATTCTTGTCAAGTGCCTGGTATATGTACTCGGTAATGGTCGTTAGCATATCAGCAGTAGACCTGGTGAAGCAAAACCCATACTGTTTGTCAGAGAGAAGCCCGTTGGCCATAAGATGCTGAATCACCTCAACGTTGATAATGGCTTCGAAAACTTTGCCAAAGATTGGAAGGAGACTAATAGGACGGTAATTGGCGGGGTCTGAGGGTTCGCCAGAATTCTTAAATATAGGTATTACGCAGGAGGACTTCCAACAGGCAGGAAAGCAGTAAGCAGATAGGCAGAGGTTATAGAGTTTAGAGAGGACAGAGGAGAGTTCTGGGGCACATTTCTTCAGTACTATGACTGGGATTCCGTCACCGCCGCTCGCTTTGTGTGGGTCAAGTTGCGCAATTATCTTGGCGACCAGCGAGGGTGTAATGTGGACGTTATTTAGTTGAGCCTTAGTTCTGGGTGGGAAGTCTGGTGTAGGTATTCCTAACGAGTCCAGTGTCGAATTGGTTGAGAATCTACGGGCAAAGCATTCAGCCTTGTTGGCTGGGGAGGTGAGAACTTCAAATTCATTGATTATTGGGGGTATTGAAGTCTTGTTCCTGTTGAGCACACTTTTGCAGAGACGTCAGTAATCTTTGGAGCCAAACTTAGAGGATGCTATGTGTTGCCTTCAATGAAACCTGTATTAATGAAAGAATGCTGCCAAAATACATATATATATATATATATATATGCAAATGAGAAAGAATTAAGAAAATAATTGCAATGTTTAAAACATTAATTTAAAACAGTGCTCAGTATAAAAATAGAGCAATGAATATTTATTAATTATTACTTTAGAATATGTACAAACTACTACATTTTGATTCAACATTGAAAGAACAATGTCTCATAAGATAGTTAATAATGATGGCAATAAACATTTTATTGAAAAGAGAATTTAAAAATCACCACTTTCCTTTATTTATGGAATTTTCTTTTTTGTTCTTTCAATGTCAAAACAGAATGTATAACTTTGTAGTAGTTTGTAGTTTACACATGTTCTAAAGTAAAAAATTATAATATATATATATATATAAGAAAATGGATCTCGGTATGTAAATTCACAAGTTTATTCACCTGAAGAGAATCAACTTTAGAATCAAAACATGTGTAACGACATAAATAACATTACGGACTCTTAATATATCATACAAAAAACAAGTATTATTAATAATAATAACAACAATAAATTTACAATTTAAACAAAATGTTCACAGCTTCTTGCACTGGTTTCTTCTATACCAATTTCTCTTCTTGGAACAACCCCTATTTCTGTTGATATATATATATATTATGGAAATCAACGAATTTTAATGAAACTTTGTTATAAGCAACCGACAATTTGAAATGAATTGTTTGAACATTATTTTTTATCGATACTCGTATTTAAGTAGATATTCTGTTTTTAATGAAACAGTATTATATATTTATTTCTACCGGCCTGATTATTTATGATAAATTTTTATTACGAAAATGTGTGCCGTTCGGCAGGATTCGAACCTGCGACCCCTATCTATATACACTTCAGAGCAGATATGTTTGTTTATGATGGATCGAAAATTGTGTTATATAGGCTTGATAAAAAAAACCTCGTTTAGACTGGAGGCTATTTGTGGTCGAGAGGTCTAAGACGTTACCAGATCAAATGGTAGCTTCCCCTATATAGAGAGGGGTCGCAGGTTCAAATCCTGCCAAATGGCACACATTTTTGTAATAAACATTTATCGTAAATAATCAGGCCGGTAGAAATAGATATATAATACTGTTTCATTAAAAACAGAATATCTACTTAAATCTGAGTATCAATAAAAAATAATGTTCAAACAATTCATTTAAAAAAAAAATATATATATATATATTTACATTTTAAACAAAAATGTGTTAAACGATAGAGACAATGTTTTCTTTTGAATTTTTTCATATTTTCTGATTAGGCTTCTTATTTCCAAATTATATTTGTATAAAAATTGTCTAAAGGTTGTCCTAGTATTTATGAACGTCATTGTTCATCATCAGGGACTATATTACAGTTTAAAAATCAAATATTGCCTTGTAGCAGGAAAAATGTTACAACATTTTAAAAGAAAATAAATAAACCTCATGAAAAATTTTTTAAATTCAAGGGCAGTATTAAACAACATGCACGAGTGAAGATATGTGCTCAAGTAGTTGCGTGAATTATATGGAATACTTGGTTGTTAAAGATTTTAAATGGCGTAAAAATACATTAGAGAATTTGAACTTTGAAAGAACTAATTATGTAAATTATCAAATTACGCAGTGGCAAAGAATTATTTGCCTTAATTATATTTCAAATAAACCCGCTAAACACAACTAGGTAAAATATGAAAAAAATTCAAAAGGAAATATATAAGATATATATGTTGTTTCTATCGTTTAACACAACTTGTTTAAAAGAAAAGATGCGGCCAAAATATATGTACTTATATATATATATATATATATATATATAATCTCAAAAGATAAATGGATAGATAGTTATATAAGCTAACTTTACATCAGTCGCAGAAGTCTACCAAATAGAATATAAACAATGTGCTTCCAAAATACCTTGGTGAAATATTTTGCAAATTCAAACATGAAATAACTGATCAATCAGAGAGAGAGATTTCAAATGAAGCAACGCTGAATGCATTTGGCCATCAGCAGCAGCTGAACCTTCAGGATCAAATTTTGACCGGGAAATTTTGTGCTGTTTTCATTTTTAAAAAAATCAATAAATTTTCCTCAGACAAAGATTCATTGAAAGTGTTATGATCTATAAGTCTCTTCCAATTAATCTCTGACTGGGTTAATTCAGTTTATCGTCTGTCCTTATTAGATTAATATTGAAATAATGTGGGATGCATAAACATTTAGAAAAACTAATATCAAAAGTAAAACTGAGTTGAAATTAGGTTTCATTTAATTTCTATAATGATGTAGTTAAAGTAAAAATCAAGCAGGAAGAATTGAACTTGAAACATCTCGCAAATGCACATTTTGCATGGTGGTGCAGTGAATAAAATCTCAGAAAGAGATATCAGTGAGCTGAGTTTGAATTCCAGTTTAATTCGTTGCATTTACTTGCAGACAAATACTATTGGGAATGGTATTAATCTGTCTCTCTTTTTTCCAGCTATGGGTTAAATAGCGGGATAAATTGTGTTCTATAGCCTTAGGTGGCAACCAATCTACTGCAGAAAGTAATCGCAACCTATGGCAAGAAAATCTTTGACGCAGTCAGTTGTCTTTTCCAAAATTGAAAGAGACATGACTGATTGGGCAGAAGATTATACCATAATAGTTTACCATTGCTTTCTGTGGTAGACTGATTGCGAGTCAAGGCTATAGAACCCAATCTGTTCTATTATTTAATTCATAACTGGAAGGAAGAGATGGATTAACAGCTTTCCCAAGGGTATTTGTGTGTAAGTAAATGCGAGGAATTCAACTGGAATACAAAGAAGGGTGTAAGAGGATAAAAACATTAAAAAGCAGCCTTGATTTTCCTATCCTGTGTGAATGGGTTATCAAAAATTAGAAAATATCTGTGGTTCAGGATGACCTTCAGAAGTGGTTAAACACCTCTTCCAAGTAAAAGATTATCCAGCAGTAGGTAGCTATTGCTTTCTGCAGTAGACTGCCAGCCAAGGCTATAGAACCCAATTTGTTCTTTTATTTATCCCATAACTGGAGGGAATAGATGGATTAGTACCTTTCTCAAAGGTATTTGCGTAAAAGTGAAGGCAAGAAATTCAACTGGAATTCGAACTCAGATCCCCGATTTGTCATTCTGAGTTGATATCCATTACACCACAACACACATCCAGTGGGGAGAGGAACCACAAAGTAAATGGTTGGATGGGAAAAATAACAATAGAAAATTTAACCCTGAGGAGAAATTTTAATAAACTAGAATAATGCCTAAGGGTTAAATCCACATTGGCAGGAAGAGAGACAAGCCTTCTATTATCATTGCTTAGATTAATTAAGTTGAGAAATGGGTGTCTAATATCTTCAGAAACCAAGCCAAAGATGGTGAGTTCAGTCCTAGGTAGGACCACAGGAGTCAGCATAGTTAGCAACTTGTATGTAATTATCAGTGATGTAAGCACAGTTCCACACTCGATATTTATAAATATAAAAGGCAAGATGTGTGTGTGTGTGTGTGTGTTTGTGTCTCTCTGTCTGTATGTTATTTATACAAATCCACAATTTTTATCTGACTCTCACCAAACTTCACACAAATATTCTTTAGGCTGCCAATCAGGTCATGGGCGACTTACTTTTTTTGATTCCCCCTGCCCTGATATCGGAAATCAATACCCCGATATCCGATCAGGTCTGATGAAGATCAGGATTTCTGCCTTTTTATCATGGTTCTTGCTGCAGAATTTGCTCTAACTTGGTAAAATAATATTTTTTATTCTCAAGCATAAGTAGATCTTCTCAGACAACTCATTTTCTCCAATACTGGAAATCGATACCCCGATAGTTTATTGAATCTGATCAAAAACCGATATTCAGCCATCAATATGGCTCATTTTTTTCAATTTTACTCCTGGTGGGTACAATAAGTTTTCATGGACTTACGTAGGTTACTTTATCCTTGGATGACTTATTTGACTCCAATATTGGAAATCTATACCCCAATATCTTATTGGGTCAGATTAAAATCAGGTTTTCAGCCCTTTTATTTTGGTTCTTGCTTCGGGTTTGACTCTAATTAGGTATAATTGTAGTTCTTAGTCTCAGCCATGATACCATTTACTCAGAGGACTTATTTAGCCTTCAAAATTCAGTTTATGATGAAAAAACGTATTTGATATCGATAGCAGGAAATCAAAATTTGACTTACATCCATTCATTTTTCTTTCAGTCTACAGTTTTGCTTTAACTGGAAACAACTATTGCTTTTTAGTCTTTCGTGCCAACATCCAAAGAGTCTGAGCTCCAGGACCATGGATTAGTTTTAAAGCTTTCATTACATCCAAGCAATGCCAGGCTATACTGCTAGTTTATAATTCTGCTCCAATGAACTTAGATCACTGGTGCCCTCTAGGTACGAATTTGCATGAGATACTAGATTAGCAACTAGCAACCGCAATTTCTACTCCAACAGCTTTTTTTTTTTGCACTTCCTGACTGTGGAATTCCCTTCCACATACTTGCTTCTACGACAGCTACAATCTCCAGGAGTTTAAATGTAAGGTCAATAGACACCTCTTAACACAGTAACCTGCATCTATTCTCTCAAATACGCTTCCCATCTAACCAACCCTCAGCCTCAGTACCCTTACCAGTCCTTCTGACATTTCCAATATCTAACCACTCTTTCTCTTTACCTTCCCCTATATAACCCCTTGCGCAATAATGGCAGCGGAATGCCTTGCTTGGGGTGAAATGATTAAAAATATATATATATATATATATATAAACAAAGTACATGCAACTCTTTAAAAACACACACATTTCTCTTGATTCCCCTTCCAATTTTAAAAACTGTTTACAACGTCTTTAAGAATCAGCATAATTTCTCTGATGATAATCTCTAATTTTTTCAGTACTGACCCCTGTAAATGGTAACAAACTAAATCTGAACTGGAATAAGATTTGAAAGATTTTGTGTAATGGAGTGTTTGAAGAAGGGGGGATGGTGCATAAGTCTTCACTATTCTACTCTGTTATTTTGATACTGATTGTCACTGAAGCTTACTAAAAGAGTGTTTCTTTGCAGTCTGACTAATCCCACAAGAGAGTATATGTCCACACATGTAGATTAAGTTTCCCCAATGTATCTTTTTTTTTTTTTAATCATTTCAACCCAAGCAAGGCATTCCACTGCCACTATTGCGCATGGGGTTACATAGGGGAAGGTGAAGAGAAAGAGTGGTTAGATATAGGAAATGTCAGAAGGAGGGTGATAGATGGGTAAGGATACTGAGATTGTGGGTTGGGTAGATGGGAAGAGTGTTTGAAAGATGGTTAGTGTGTTAGGAGGTGTCTATTAACCTTACATCTAAACTCCTGGAGATTGTAGCCATCGGGGAAGCAATCCTCTGGAAGGAAATTCCACAGTCGGGAAGTGCGAGAAAAGAAACTGTTGGAGTAGAAATTGTGGTTGCATTTTATCGGTTTCACTGTAAAAGGGTGGGATCTAGTTGCTAATCTAGTATCTCATGCAAATTCGTACCTAGGGAGCACCAGTGATCTAAGTTCATTGGAGCAGAAGCCGTGAAAGTATTAATAGAATAGACACAGGGAAGCCACGTCGCGCCTGTGAGAGAGAGACTGCAGTTGGTCTGCCAAGTCAGTATGTATGCATGGTGCTCTAGAAAGGATGGAGGTTTTTCAGTTCCCTTACTTTTGCTGGAATGAAGAAACTAAACAGAAGATTAAATTGGCTTTGCATCAATCAATGTGTGTCATGGTGCAGTGGATATCGGCTAGGAACAGAGAAATCGGGGAGCCGAGTTCAAATTTCAGTAGAATTCCTTATATTCACTTACATGCAAATACCCTTGGGAAAGGTATTAATTCATCTCTTCCCTCTAATTATGGGTTCAATAACAGGACAGATTGGGTTCTATAGCCTTGGCTGGCAGTCTACTGCAGAAAGTAATGGCGACCTACTGTGGAATAATCTTCTGCCCAGTCAGTCATGTCTCTTTTGAGACATGATTATCCAAGCGTGTATCACATATGACACTTAACTGACTGATCAATTGATGACAGAACTATTGAGCTAAGATGTATCATTTATCTAAAATCATTACTGCCATTAATTTTTAAATAAATCATAAAAATTATTTTTCTTTTTTGTCTTGAAACATTATCTCCTAAGACTTTTATATATCATAAACGTGGGAAGAGTCTGTTTGAATTTGACTTTTGTTTTATGGCATATCGTTATTTAATGCCAAATAGGTGGGGTTTAAAAGTATATTTTTTTAATATTCGGTTATAGTGAAAAGGTTGATTTCGTCAGATTTTAATGAACATTTTTGTTTTTTATTCTTTTTTATTTCAGAAAACTGAAAATGTTTTCTAGTTTTGTATTCAAAAATGTTTTGGTGAGAATAATGTTTTTTCCTTCAAAAATGCATTATGTTAATAATTTTTTCTTCAAAAATGTATTGTTGGTAATATTTTTTCTTTAAAAATGTATATTTTTCTATTAAAGTATTTTTTATTTATATATTTCTATAAAAGTTTATTTTATACTTTCGTAGTGTTTTGACTCCAGTTCGGGGGGTTAACTATTTGCCCATAGCTGTGACCCTAACAGGTGCTACCAGTTTCGGTCAGGGTGAACTTGGGAACAACAGCAATTAAGAGGTGGTTCCATGCTCCTCCTCACGACCTCTCAATCACAGGCCTTGCTGCTGGATGCAGTTAACTGTCATGCCCATGACCAAAACTCCTTTTTACACCAAAGATGAACTGAAGATTATGGCAACATTCACCAACTTAAACAAGGAGACCATCCAGAAGTGATGCAGGAGATTCTGAAGTTGTCTGGAGGCTGTGATTAAAGCCAATGGTGATATTATTGAATAAATTCATATATTAGTATTTTTAGATAACTTTAGTAATTTAGGTAAAATATGTCTGTAAAAATGAGATGTCAGTGTTATTTTTACTTTTGCATAATTTATACAATGACTTTATGAATTTATACATATGTGTGTGTTAAATATTGCACATTGACAACAAAGTGCATTAAACTCAGAGTTGTACTAAATTTAGAGGAAAAATTAGAGGTCTTGCTGCAGGATGCAGTTTACTGTCATGCCCAGGACCAGGGAGAGTCTGTAGGTTTCATTCCAGAAAATAAATACAAATAAATAGCAAAAAAACGTGTATTTGGAATCAAAACAAAATGATGTTTACAATAAGATGATAAATCTAAAGAAAGCATTCCTTTTATGAAAGGATCATATAAAATGATATAGAATCAAGAATTCTTTAAAACTTAACATCTGACTCATCCCTCACCTGACTTTAATATCTGATTTAGCTGCCTGGCTTTTCATTTCATGTTACCATGCCTTTATTGATTGTTTGCTAAATTATATCAGAGACACACAATGTATTCAAAATGCTGGATAATTTATAAACAATCTCACATGTGTTTTTATATGTATTCTACATTAATATGGTTTCTGGAGCTACATTATTTTAAATATTGCACATTGACTGCTAGTGAATATTGCTATGTGTATGAAACTAAGAGTTGTATCAAATTTAGAGCAAAAATGTCTATTTCTATAAAGATTTTCAGTGTATTTGGCTCAGCTGAATACAGTATAATGATAGACTAAAAGAAAATAGTGTGTGTGTGTATATATATATATATATATATACACATACACACACTATTGGCCATAGTTATTAGGCAACACCAGTTTTTTAAAAGAAATGATGTATTTCATACTATTTTTAGTATTTATTGCTAAGTGAATAATTCTAAATGAAAATAGAATGGTTTTTTTGTTATTATTACTTTGCAAAATTTTACAAGGCAAGGAAGCAAAGATGAACTTATTCGAATCACCCTAAATTTTCTTCATTCTTTCATTGATGAAACTGCAATATAGGTAATTATTAAATATTTATAAATTCATTTGATGCACATGTTATTGTGCAGTTTTAACAAAAGAACCATTCTGTTTTCATTTACAATTATTCACTTGACAATAAACACTAAAAATAATATGAAATACATCATTTTTTTTTAACTACATAAACTCCTAGATATTTTAGTGACAAGATGCAAGAGGAAAAGACGAAACATCAACAGCAAAAAGAGATAATGCACCGTTGTTAGCCAAAGAGTCAGCACAACATGCAAATTACAAGTGGGAGATACCAGAATCAAGCAAGTCCAAAAATGTAAATATTTGAAAAGTCTTTTAACAGAAGACAGAAAGTGCAACACTGAAATCTGTAAAGGTATTTGGATTCCAAAAGCTTAGGAAGTATTAAGAAACAGAAAAATGTCTTTAGAAACAAAGAGAATCGTAGTGAACTGATGTGTAATGTCAGTCCTTATATGGCAGTGAATATTGGACAATCTCACAGATTAAGAATAGAGGAAAAATCAGAGGTCTTGCTGCCAGATGCAGTTTACTGTCATGCCCAGGACCAGGGAGAGTCTGTAGGTTTCATTCCAGAAAATAAATACAAATAAATAGCAAAAAAACGTGTATTTGGAATCAAAACAAAATGATGTTTACAATAAGATGATAAATCTAAAGAAAGCATTCCTTTTATGAAAGGATCATATAAAATGATATAGAATCAAGAATTCTTTAAAACTTAACATCTGACTCATCCCTCACCTGACTTTAATATCTGATTTAGCTGCCTGGCTTTTCATTTCATGTTACCATGCCTTTATTGATTGTTTGCTAAATTATATCAGAGACACACAATATATTCAAAATGCTAGATACTTTATAAACAATCTCACATGTGTTTTTATGTGTATTCTACTTTAATATGGTTTCTGGAGCTACATTATTAAAAAAAGTATCAGATTTTTAATATTTATTTAGGCAGACACATGCTATTGGGATTTGTCACTTCTGCACTTGATAAAGTTTTTTTATTTCATTTGGAATTTTATTATTTCCACCATTTGTAAAATAATTATGACCTGGATGAGATGCTGATACCTACCTACCTACCTATATATATATATATATATATACCGATTGCTTAATTACTTAGTTTCTAGTCATAATAACATTAGACCAGTGCACATTTGTGTTAAAAACTCTTCAATACACTTATATTGTAGAACTTTTGAATTTTTTCCATTTGTAAACGAGTTATTACGCCACCTAGGTTTCTACCATGAAAGCCATACTAAAAAATATCTCTAAGGTTTATACAACTATGGATGAAAACACAATCTTTTGTAATTTTCAAAATTGCGCATTCAAAAATTCCCTGCCACATGAGCATTAAAAAAAAACACCATTATGTGAGCATTCTTAAAGAAAATGATAAACAGTAAAATCAGTTATTGCAAATCGCCTGAAGGCATCACTCATGGTAGAAATCTTGGTTGCGTAATAACTCATTTACAAATGGAAAATGTATGTATATATATATATATATATATATATATATATATATATATATATATAAATGCATGTTTCATTAAATAATATAGACAAGTTTTGTCTATTTTATGTCAATTTTTTTCATATTCTCTGATAAGCTTAATAGCATTATCATTAAATGAAGAAAGAAAATTACAATATTGATAGATAATTTTTTTAATAATCTAATCTAAGCTTTCAGCTTACATAAGCCATTTTCAAAGACGTCAGATTACATTATATATTATAAACACGGACAAACCATAATGACAAACTGTTTTTGTTTACATGGAAGATTTCCAAGCAACAACAAACTTGCGCATTTAAGATGCTGGAAGCAAATGTCGCATCACACCTCATGATGTCACACATGACCAAGTGAGGGGGAAAATAAAAAATATTAAGTAGGGGAAGCAATTGGAATAGCTTCTGTTATTAATTATAGACATTTAATTATAATCAATTATATACATTTATATATATGTGTGTGTGTGTATATATATATATATATATATATATATATATATATAAAGATATTGATGTATATTTAGGCAGCAATCCTTCTTTTAAACATGTTTTGTTAAAAACAACTGATAAGGAAAATTTTGTTTATATTTCTAGGATGAGGTAGTATTTATACTATTTAAATTGTTCAGAATATTGTTCTCAATTTACTTGCATGTTTAAAATATTTTGACCGTTGTACACACTAGGTAACACTAGAAACTACATAAAATTAAGGAATCAGTGCATATGCTGGGCTACAAAAATCTTCTTAGACAACCAAGCAATGAAATTAATAAAATATGGGAATCAGTAATACGAAGTGCCAGAAAAAATCATTAGCATCAAAAATTACAATATGAGCTTTGGTAAAAAATGCTAGAGAAAAATCATTAGCATCAAAGATTGCAATATGAGCTTTGGTAAAAAGGGTAACTGAGGCATTAGGCCTATAAATCCCAGAAATGGCTCAGTGGATATAGACATTGGTTAGTTCCCGTGACTTGACCCAAAAAGTTTTGAGTTTAATACCAGGCTACAGCAGTGATGAACACATAACTTAGAGGGAAATCTTATCCCTTGTTCCCTGTTTAGGATGTGGTTTCCGGCTTTCTCGTTTCCAATCTTTTTACTCTTATGTAGCCCCCTGCGCATCAGTGGTGTTATCGCCTTGCTCAGGGTGATATGATTAAAAAAAAAAGAAAAAAAAAGATAACTCAATACTACCAGAAGAGGCAATGCACATGGAATGAAAATGATTTACCCCAGTGATCATATTAAAATGTACAATTCAAAATTTCTAACACTGAAGAAGGCCAGAGTGTACAATGGCTGAAATGTCATAAATATAGCAGTATAAGGACAATAGTCCAAACAATGTAAATAATGTAAAGGAATATTCTGTTAACTTTTTATTTAATTTTTCCAGCATTCTTACATAATTCCTTTTTGCTAGAAATAAGAAATATAAAAAAAACGTACCATAATTTTTGACTTTCCAAGCACTTTCAGCTACTTCACTGGCCATTTTCACAGATGTTATTAAAAATTATGCCATTATATCAGATAGAGGATTATTCTTACCTACAAATACAAAACATTTCATAAACAAATCTAAACCAACACTTACTAGATCATAAACCCCATGCACACATGGAAACACAACACATGCACAGAATGACCAGATACACTAGTCGGACTGCGTGTACCCACACATACACGCATACACATAAGTAAGTACACATACTAGCAAGAACAAATGCAGTGGCACACACACAAAATGCTACATGACATAGAAAGTGTGCATGTATGTGTATATATTTGTTTGTTTGTTTTTAAGGCTTAATGACCTATCAATTCTTATGGGATCATTTTAAGGTCATCACCAGTGATTTTGGGTAAGGTTATTTTATTTTTACAATGTTTTTCTTTTCACGATTCATTGGGATTTGTTTTTTTTTTTTTAAAGAGCAGGGTCCCCAAGTCCTACCCTTCTTATTTAACCCATAACTGGAGGGAATGGACGGATTAATACCTTTCCCAAGGGTACCAGTGCTTAAGTGAATACAGAGTATTCAACTGGAATTTGAACTTGGCTCACCGATTTCTCTTTCTGAGCCGATATCCACTGCACCACAACGCACATCTGTCACTATATGCTTACAGCACCTGGTATTCTCAAGTGGTCACCCATCTAAGTACTGACCAGGCTCAACGTTGCTTAACTTCGGTGATCGAGCGAGAACCGGTGTATTCAACGTGATAGGCCATAAGCCGTATATATTTGTACGTGTGTCTCTATTTATATATAAATTAAAAAAACAAAAGATAAAACCAAACCTTTCTTCGCCTGATATTTGAGTCATCCTAAATTATTTTCTTCTTCTTCTATGTGCCCTGTCCCTTCAGGACGGAGGCGATCATGGCTTTCCACGTCTCCCTATGCCTGGTAGCTCTTAGCACGCCTTCTCCTGTTACACCATGCAACCCTCGTTCTATCATCCACCTGGTTAGGTCCTTCAAATAAGTTATCTGCTGCTTTCCCCTGTCTCTTTTTCCCTCTATCTGGCCTGTTAGTATCAAGTTATCCAAGCCCTCTTTCCTCACTGAATGTCCCAGGAACTTCAGCTGTCTCTTCCTGATGCTCAGTATTAATTTCTTTTTTTGTTTCCATCATTTCTAAGACCTCATCATTGCTCACATGCTCAACCCATGATATTCGCAGGCTGAAAGAGATTCTTTCACAAGTACAAGATGATGTGAACTACTAAACACAACTAAACACACAAACAAGACAAAGACTGACAACCACTCTATGCCTGATGGATATTAGTGTTTTGGGGGTCAATTTGTATACTAGTGAGCTCGCAATAGACTGACTCATTTTATAGTTCACCAATAGAAGGGTTAACCAATCAGAAGACTCAAAATATTTAATGTGACATTTATAAAAGGTGGTTATATTTTCCCCAAGTATTCGCGATGTAATCTGATTCAGAACAGTATCTGATGCATGAGTGTTAATCTTTGACGTTCTTTCATTGAACAGATTATGTACTGTGCTGTATTCTATATCCATAAACTATAGGGGACATGGTCAACAATGAAGGTCGCAAGACTAGAAACACATGTAGAAGAATACAAAATATTAAAAAAAATACATTTTTTTCATAATCATTTCTCCCCAAGCAAGGCAGAACAGCCCCTGGTGTGCAGGAGGTTACATAAGAGGTGAGTGATAAGAGGGAGGAACAAGTTAAGGAGGTGTCAGAGAATGAGTAAGAAAAGGATGAGAATACAGGTGTGAAGAGGGCTGCATAAAAGTAGAGTGGAAAAGGAGAAGAACTTGATGTAAGGGTTGTCAGGGAAAGGATGTGAGTCAAGAAGATAAGAGATGGCAATTGACATTGCATTTAAACTCTTGGAGGTAGTAGCTGTCAAAGAAGCAAGTATATGGAATAGAATTCCACAGGTGGGAAGTGTGAGCAAAGAAACTGATAGAGTAGAAGTTAATTGGTTTCACTGTAAAAGGGTGGGACCTAGCCACTGGTCTAGTAGCTCAAGTAAATTTATGCAAAGTGGGCACCAGGGAGCTAAGCTTATCAGAGCAGAAGTCAAGAAAGTATTTGTAGAATAGACAGAGGGAAGCCACATTAAATCGATGAGAAAGTGACTGAAATTGAGCTACCAGGTTGGGATCAATTACATTACAGATTCTTTGTTGGATTTTGTCAAGAAGCCCAAAATGAATAGGAGGGGCACCCGACCAGATGTAACAGCAGTTTTCAATGCATGGGCAAATGATAGATTTATATATGTGGAAGATGGATTTAAATGAGAAAAACTTTCTGGCCCTACAAAGTGAACCAACTTTCCAAGGAGCAGATTTGGCTATGGATTCAATGTAGTCATTGCACTTGAGGTCAGCTGATAGATTTAGGCTGAGGAGGCACAGTGTTTTGCTTTCAGTGAGACTAGCCTGATCCATTCTGATGGGGGGTAGGTGTGGTCATCTGTGGTGGTTAAAGGATAGCAGCTTTGTTTTGGAAGCATTAAAATTTACTAGCACTTTCTTACCCCAGTCCACCACAGATTGGAGGTTCTTTTCAAGATCAGCAGTAAAGTTTGCTTTGTGAGCCCCAGCAGATTTCTAATCAAGGTGGGAGTAAATAGACCTACAATAGAGCCTTGTGGGACAGTCTGATTTGTATGATAGTATCTAGAAGCATGCCCATTCAATACCACCTTCATTATGCAATTTGAAAGAAAAGACTGCATTAGGTCAAACAATGGTCCAGTTATACCATAGCCATGTAGCTTATGTAGAAGGCCAACATGCCAGACTCAGTAAAATGCTTTCGAGATATCTAGTGCAACAGCTCAAGCTTTGCTATTTTAACTGGGAGCCTGGTATATATACTCTGTGATAGTCATCAACATATCAGCAGTAGACCTGGTGAAACGAAAACCATACTTTTTAGAGAAGAAACCATGGACTGAGAGATGTTGAACCACTTCAGCATTAATAATAGCCTTGAGTACTTTGCCAAAAATTGGTAGAAGGCTGATAGGGCAATAATTAGAGGGGTCTGGGAGTTCTCCAGAATTCTTAAATACAGGAACCACAGAGTAGAACTTCCAGCACACAGGAAAGCAAGAAGCAGAGAGGCAATAGTTGTAGAGTTTGGAGAGGACAGAGGAGAGTTCAGGGTACATTTCATTAGGACAATGATTGGGATTCCATCACCTCTACTCACCTTATGGAGGTTAAGCTTTGAAATTATGTTATAGACCAGCAAGTGAGTAATGTGAACGTCACTCAATTGAGCCTCAGTTCTAGGTGGGAAGTCGGGTGCAGATACCCCAGACAAAATAAATGCTGAGTTGGGTGAGAATCTGCAAGCAAAATGTTAAGCCTTGTTCACTGAAGATGTGAGGACCTCAAATTCATTGATTAAAGTGGGTATTGAGGGCTTGCTGTTATTCAACACTTTTTTACAAAGCTGCCAGTAATCTTTGAAGTTGAACTTGTGAGATGCTATATGCTGTATCATCCTTTCAGCAAACAACAGCTTAGCATCATTTAGGATCCTCTTGCACTGATTATTAGCAGAGGTAAAAAGACGCCTATAATAGTCAGACACATGTCTCTGATAAAGCCAAAAGAAGTGATTCCTGTGGGTAATAGCAGCTGAGCAAGCAGGGGAGAACCAGGTAGATGAATGGAGTTTAAGTCATAACTTCCTGGCTGGGATAAAAGCATCGGTGCCAGCTTTAACCCATGAAGAGACCTTGGATGCACAGTCTTCAACAGGAAGACTAAAAACTTTGTTTCAAGAGATATCACACAAGAAATTAATTGTGCAACAACTCCCAGTCTCCTCTTTGGTAGCAGTAAGAAATTCTGTTTGTCTGGGGCTCCTGGGAGGAGGGGATGTGAAAAGAGATATTAAGGGAAACCACAGTATAATCAGAGTTTCCAAGAGGGCAAAGAGGCATAACATGGCAAAAGTCAGGGATAGAAGTGAAACAGAGATCTAGCAGTGAGTCAGTTCCATTAGAGTTATTAGAGAAACATGGGAAAATCAACTACTTGAGTGATTGAAAAGTTCATAGTATGGACACCGGCATGGTCTGTGACAGTGTTTTCCAGCCACTTGGTGTGGTGAGCATTGAAGTTTCTAAACACAAATATTTAAGCGAATGGGTGAGAGTAAATAGCCCTATCTATATTTTTAGAGATGCTGTCAAGTACAAAACAGTTAGGAGATGATGGCAAGCAGTAGAGAAAGAAAAGATAGGTAACCGAGCTTAGTAGAGAGAGATGGAGACACATGTAGGAATGATCAGGAGATTCAAGAAAAATCACTTCAGCTAGAAGGAGATATTTGTTGATATAAATGCCAATTCCATGCATAAGGACATTGAAGTCTTTACTAAAGAGCAGATGGTAACCAGAGATATAGAAATCAGAGGACAAAATAGAGGGGTCAAGGTTAGTTTCAGAGAGAGCTAAGATGTCAGGTGAGTTTACTTTGATGAAAGATTCAACCCTGCAAAAGTTGGTATAGATATAATGGATATTTGAGGAATATATGTTGATAGGCTTAGATTATTTATGTTTAGCTGGTTTAGTTTTTGTTCTGACTTTGTGTAATGATAATTAGTGATTTTTTTTTTTGGTAAGGAGAGGTCTAGAGTAGTAGTTTCAGTTGGTTGTTAAATGCAGCATGTGTAAGAAGGAAACTGGTACAGACTGCAGCATAATGTGGTGTCAGGGTTACCCACCAGAAGCATTTGCAGGGACACCCATCCATGCGCGACATGGCAGGACAAGATACCCTGATATTATTCAACTGTTGATCAGAGCAGCCTCTCAAGATGCTATGCAAGAATTCAGGCTTCTAACTACCACTCAGAAGTATCAGCCAGGAAACTGCCAACCTGGCACCCTCAGAGACTTTGCTGCCATTCACGCACATTGCAAAAAGGTTATGACAGCACTACTGTTAAGACGTAAAGAGAGGAAAGAAACTGAGAACCTCTTCCTAAACAGGAAACAAGGGATGAACCTTTACTCTTGTTCAAAAGAAATGTATGAACCTGGTGATAGTAGGGCCTGTCTACTCCAATTAAAAAAAAAATAGAAATTAAAAAGAAACATAAATTCATAACAAAAGAAAACTTTTTTAAGTTTTAACTTGAGTCATGAGATCCCTTAGCAATCACTTCTAACATATCTTTCCTTACAAAATCAAAAAAGATTTTTAAAAACCCTTGCAGTCTGGATGCCTAAAAATGCTAACTGAAATCTTAACTGATACAAGTATATTTTAAAATTTATCCAATGCTATATGTGACAAAACATAAAAAATAAAAATATACATATGTAAATATTAATTTTTAAAATTAAGACCTCAGGGGGAAAAAAAGAAAAAACAAAAGTTCAATCAAGCTTACCAAAGAAGAAATCAGCTGCCATCAAAATATTAACCAAGTTGAGTGAAACTTTAAATTCATCATGGTGAATTCCATTTCACTTTTTATTCAGTTGCTAATTCAGTTGGCCTCCAACTACATTGACAGGAGAGAGAGTTGTGGGGTGTCAGAAAGTCGAAAACATTAATGAGAATTCAAGTTCCTACAGCTTCAAAGGAAAATTAAAATCAGCCCTTACTGTGTGGATGCCTAAAAGAGCTAACGAAAATCTTAACTCACACGAGTATATGTTAAAATTTATCCAATGCTATATGTGACAAAGCATAGAAAAATAAATAAATACATATATAAATATTCATTTTTAAAATTAAAAACTCAGGAAAAAAAACAAAAAGAATAAAGCTCAACTAAGCTTACCAGAGACAAAATCAGCTGCCATCAAAATATTAACCAAGTTGAGTGAAACTTTAAATTCATCATTGTGAATTCCATTTCAATTTTTATTCAGTTGCTAATTCAGTTGGCCTCTAGGTTTATTGACCATGGAGAGAGGGAGAGAGAGAGAGAGAGGAGGGGTGTCAGCAAGTCAAAAACCAACATAAACTCAAAATCAAATTCCTAAAATTAAAATCAGCCTTGCAGTCCAAACGACTACAAAAGCTAATTGAAATCTTAACTGATACAAGTATATTTTAAAATTTATCCAATGCTGTGTGTGACAAAGCATAGAAAAATATATATTAATATATACTTTATAAAAGAACATTTGCGGTTAATCTTTTTATTTAAAATATATATATATATATATATATATATATATATATATGGGGTGTTTAATTTTAAGTCTTTTTCAGGCATTATATTATAGAAAAAGAGGATTTTCATTTATTCCAAGAAATCTTTTACAAAGAGAAACGACAAACTGGGTGGTGGCAGGAGCTGCTGAGGCTTCTTATTTTATTTCCTCAAATCGATTACATATTCTTCGCGGTAATTTCAATTAGGCCAGTATTTCAGCAACGCTCAACATATTTCATCTACCATTGGCCATAATCATAGAAGAAGATAAAATAAATCGTTGTAATCCTATTATGAAAGATAATGTACATCATTATGAAAGAAAACAGTGTAAATACCAGTGATTTGTGCAAAAGTATAATTTGATGCAAGCAACGTGTCCGTTTCTGTGATTATGGAATGCTTACAAAGGTGGGGAAAAATGTATTTTGGATGAGATTTGAATGAAAAATAAGCAAAAGCCAAATTTGTTTAAGATCTCTTCAATAGTCTGTTGATTTTTTTGCATTAAGACCCCACCCAACCAAGAAACCAAGAAACCAGCAAGTACAAAAGAAAGCAGAAGTTGTCTTCCCTTGAATCAAAAATTAAATATTTTATCTTATTCATTTAGAATACTAGAAATAATGTCTAAAATAAAAAAAAATATTGATAACAAAAGAAAACAAATAAAAAAATTGCTTTTTTTTTTATCCCATTTGTATAAAATTTAGTATTATTGGATAAGGATTATAAATCTTCTAGGTCACAATTCTCAGCTAAAAAATTATTTTTTATCACCAATCTTTAAAAACAAATCTTTCATTTAAAAATTGGAATTCTACTCTCATTGGATATTTTCCCTAGTATCAAATCTGAGCAAACATGATTGGCAAATTAATAAAACTGAAGAATCAATTTTGTAAAAGTAAGTTAAATTTATTATCCCTTGTTCCCTGTTTAGGATGTGGTTTCCGGCTTTCTCTTTTCCAATCTTCTCACTTTGTTTTTTTTTTTTTTTTTGCAATTGGAGTAGATAGATCTATCGCCCGGTTCACACTCCACCCACGTTTATTGAACAGGTCAAGAGGCACATCCCTTGTTCCCAGTTTAGGATGGTGGTTTCCGGCTTTCTCTTTTCCAATCTTCTCACTTTGTTTTTTTTTGTTTTTTTTTCAATTGGAGTAGATAGATCTATCGCCCGGTTCACACTCCACCCACGTTTATTGAACAGGTCAAGAGCCACATCCCTTGTTCCCTGTTTAGGATGTGGTTTCCGGCTTTCTCTTTTCCAATCTTCTCACTTTGTTTTTTTTTGTTTTTTTTTCAATTGGAGTAGATAGATCTATCGCCAGGTTCACATTCCACCCACGTTTATTGAACAGGTCAAGAGGCACATCCCTTGTTCCCTGTTTAGGATGTGGTTTCCGGCTTTCTCTTTTCCAATCTTCTCACTTTGTTTTTTTTTTTTTTTTTTTCAATTGGAGTAGATAGATCTATCGCCCGGTTCACACTCCACCCACGTTTATTGAACAGGTCAAGAGGCACATCCCTTGTTCCCTGTTTAGGATGTGGTTTCCGGCTTTCTCTTTTCCAATCTTCTCACTTTGTTTTTTTTTTTTTTTGCAATTGGAGTAGATAGATCTATCGCCCAGTTCACACTCCACCCACGTTTATTGAACAGGTCAAGAGGCACATCCCTTGTTCCCTGTTTAGGATGTGGTTTACGGCTTTCTCTTTTCCAATCTTTTCACTATTACATAGCCCCCTGCACATCAGTGGCGTTACCACCTTGCTCAGGGTGATACGATTAAAAAAAAAAATAATGAGGAAAAACATTGAACATTGTGATAGTTGGAACTTTGCACTATAATTCATGGAAGAAGAATCAATTCCTAACATGTAGAGAACAATTCAAACAATTTCTATAGACTTGGAAATATAAATAACTTCACTGAAAACTATCTTTTAAATTCTTTGCCTTTTGACTGCTTCACTTTTATTATAATCATTATAATATTTGAAATTTGGGTTTTTCTGAATCACCAGTCTTATATTTTTATGACTGTTAGGATTCTTGGACTAGATTTTGTCATTGGCCTATTGTTTGGCTATTCTCCTCTAAGGTTGTAATTAAATTTTTTTAACAAAACTAGTGCTCTTTGTAGAATTTAATAATTTTTCTTATTTTGTGAAATTCTTATTGTCGTTCTTTCAGCTTGAAAAGCAAATAGCATAACTCTGTCAGTTAAGTGCCATACATAATACATGCTTGGGCAATCATGTCTCAAAAGAGACATGACTCACTGGGCAGAAGATTATCCTGCAATAAGTTGCCATTACTTTCTGTGGTAGACTGGTTGCCAGCCAAGGCTATAGAACCCAATCTGTCCTGTTATTTAACCCATAACTGGAGGGAAGAGATGGATTAATACCTTTCCCAAGGGTATTTGTGTGTAAGTGAATGCAAAGAATTCAACTGAAATTTGAACTCGGCACCCCGATTTGTCATTCGGAGTCAATATCTACTGTACCACAATGCACATCCTGAATCACCAGTCTTATATTTTGATGCTGTTTAGGATTTCTTTCATTCTTGGACTAGATTTTGTCATTGTTTATTGTTTGGTCATTCTCCTCTGATGTTTTAATTAAATTAAATTTTATAAAACTAGTGCCATTGGTAGAATTTAATTAATACTTTTTCTTATTTTGTGAAATTCTTGTTGTCATTCTTTCAGCTGATAGCATAACTTTGTACTGAAGTTAAAACACATTAACTGAACAAAAGGTAGTGTTATTCTTTGGCATTTCCACATTGGGTATACAAACATTTCCCTCATGGATGAGCTGAAATGGGCGTGTGATTTACATGTCATCTACCACTGTTGTAACCTTTGACTCACCAAGGGGATATGAAATACTAATTTTCACAAAAAAAAAAAAATGAACAGTTCAGTTGCAAACTAGCTGTTGATTACATGAAAATACAATCAGCCAGTTAAGTGCCATACGTGATACACGTTTTGACGATCATGTCTTGAAAGGGACATGACTGACTGGACAGAAGATTATCCCACACTAGGTTGCCATTGCTTTCTGTGGTAGACTGGTTACCGATCAAGGCTATAGAACCCAATCTGTCCTATTATTTAACCCATAACTAGAGGGAAGAGACAAATTTGAAACTAATATTAGGTGTCAATCAGTATACATTGGAAAATTATTAAGATTATTATGTACATATATATTTACATATAATAAAATGAAATAAAATTAAATATATGTACACACACACACATATATATATATATATATATATTGTTATTTTGGAAGAAAGTGTTGAGACCAACATCTGTGATCAAACACAGATTCTCCAGGCTATAAATATAACTGTTGAATGAATCATACTACTGGGATCATGTGACTATAAATATTTAGTATATAATGCACTCGGACAGAAGTCTGAGTGTGTTCTATATTGTGGATCATTTCAGTGTGGTGCGTCAATAAAGAGATGGTTTCTGATAGAATTAATCAAGAGAATTATTCCGAGAGCATTATTGCATATTATTCGAAGGATTTGTTTAATACATTGACTTTACAAGAAGATACCAAAATATTGTAACCTGCTGATGGTGAGTTACCAAAAGTTCCCTTCAGAATTACATTACAAAAAACATTATAATTATATATATATATATATATATATATATAATGTATTGAGGGGCAGCAAATAATTTTCTAAACATATACTGTTAAATATAAGAGACAATGAATGTCTATTATGTTTAATCATGAGCCATTCTAAATATCATATTTTGGCTTTTATTTCAGTTGAAAATAAAGAAAGAAATTCTCCAAAATTTGGATAATTTTTTATTAAGTTTGTTCTAAGCTTTCGGCTCACATGAGCCATCTTCAGAGAGGTTATTAAGATGGTAACACAATAACATCCACCATCAGCGATGATTTTATTTTGTGCTGACATAAAACTCTGCTAGGCAACAGCAATAGTTACCAAAAATAACAAACACAGTTTGCAAATTTGCAATGCAGTTCTATGACGTCACACTGCACGATAGCACAAAATGACAACAGAACCATGTATTCAAATGCAATGTAATGTGTTATGACTGGATTTAAATGTTATTTTACTAAGTGTGGGTTGTTTGGATTTAATGTAGATGGCCTCCAATATCTGAAGGTTCTTTTGACTGTGTGTATGAGTGAGGATTATTGTTGACTAAAATCTGTCTGATATTACCTACATGGCTATGTTTTTCTTAGAAATGTTGTTTAATAACCTCTCTGAAGATGGCTCATGTGAGCCGAAAGCTTAGAACAAACTTTTTTGTTTTTATTTTCAATTGAAATGAAAGCCAAAATATGATGCTTAGA
Source organism: Ascarosepion bandense (assembly GCA_037127315.1). NCBI lineage: Eukaryota > Metazoa > Mollusca > Cephalopoda > Sepiida > Sepiidae > Ascarosepion > Ascarosepion bandense. The sequence goes on from JBBBDQ010001538.1 coordinate 2,173,207, forward strand.
ACAGCTCATGATCAAACATAATTGACATTCATTGTCTCTTATATTTAACAGTATATGTTCAGAAAAAAATATATATACATTGATTGTTTAATTACTTAGTTTTTGGTCATAATAAGATTAGACAAGTGCACATTTGTATTAAAAAGTGTTCAATACAATTATAGAACTTATGAATACTTTTCCATTTGTAAACGAGTTATTATGCGACCTAGGTTTCTACCGTGAGTGGTGTCTTCATCCAATCTGCAATAATCACCTGAAGACATCACTCCCAGTAGAAACCTAGGTCACGTAATAGCTCGTTTACAAATGGAAAATATATATATATATATATATACATACAATGAAATTTGTTTTTATTTCAGATTAATTTACATTGCAAAAATATGGAATGGTTCATGAATTTGCGCGTCATCCTTGCGCAAGTATGATGATACGCAAAGTAGTGAAGTGTTCCATATTTTTGCAGTGTAAATTAAATTAATCATTTAAGAGTATAAACAAATTAAACCATTTTGATAATTTAATAAAATAACATTTATTTATTAAAATATTTCCAGATTGAAATTCTTTTCTTATATTTTTTTCAGAAGTTAAATGCTTTTTGACTCTAGTGTCATCAGCTGTGTTATGGTTTCTTAACCTCATTTAAACGCTACATTCCCAATGATGCAATGGAAGAGCTATCAAATTTATGACAAGAAGATTTGCCACATTTTCAACTTCAAGACAATTTCTTTTGTCAGAATAGATTATATTCGTCACAGAAAACCCTTTTTCAGCATCCGCAGAACTTAGAGTAATAGTATTAATTATATTTTTTAGTTCTTTGGTTCGTTATATTTCTAGTAATTTCTAGTAATTTCTCATTACATTTTCAATCATGTAATCATAGGAATCATTAGCAAAGATCTGATTGTGAAATACTTTATGAAAGTCCAGTCACTGTTCTTTAGCATCTTTCTAGGGAGCTACTGTTTCTTCCATATTTCAAGAATCTGGGTTCACAATATTAACCTATTCATGAATGTTATGACTTATATCATAAGAGTTATAGCTTAGTGGGGTGTGTGACTGTTAGAGTTTTACTAGATGTGGGTGTAAACATAGCATAACTAAAGTTTTACTGAAACCATTGGCTATTAAGATATATGATTATTTTTGGATAATCCAACAACCAGTTTGCTAAGCTTTTATAATTTTAACAATTGGCTTCCATGAACCATTCCGAACCTGTGGGATGTCACCACTAGTTCTAACCATGATACCAAATGTTATTTAATGACAAATCTGTTTCAAATTGCAACCTATTTTAAAGATGCTGCTCTTTTAAAATGAACATTTTGGGAATGAGATGTTTTGTCTGAATATCTGGAATAAAGAGTTAACATTATTTACGCTATTTACACACAGACTAATATCCTCATCTTTGTTGTTATTGTCACCTGATTGCTTTCTGTCTAAATTTCTGGAATAAAAAGTTATCAGTATTTGCATTATCTACAATCAGACTACAGATGTGTGTTGTGGTGCAGTGGATATTGACTCGAAATAACAAATCGGGGAGCTGAGTTCAAATTCCAGTTGAATTCCTTGCATTCACTTATGCACAAATACCCTTGGGAAAAGTATTAATCTATCTTTTTTCTCGAGTTATGGATTAAATAATAGGACAGATTGGGTTCTATAACCTTGGCTGGCAACCAGTCTACTGCAGAAAGCAATGGCAACCTACTGCGGGATAATCTTCTGCCCAGTCAGTCATATCACTTTTGAGACATAAGCGTGTATCACATATGACATTTAACCGACAATCAAACTAATATCCTTGTCTTTATTGTTAATCTGCAATAATCACCTTATTTCTGAATTTATGGGATGAGGAGTTATCATCATTTAAATCATTTATATTCAGATGCATATTCTCATTTTTGTTGTTTCGACTGTTGTTTTCTCCAGCCTTCATCTACTTATTGAGCTGGGTAACCATTAGAGAATTTCAAACTGAACCTTTTATTTAATCTAATAGAGATAAATTGTTCTCATTCTACTGCCCTTGTTTAGTGATACCTTATCTTGTTCAGTACTGTTCCATTATTATTCCCATTTTAACTGAGTCAAATTCAGTGCTCCCTAGAAAAAAAATTGTATTCACAATTATTATATCAACAAATTCCTGAAATATGAGTTTCATACACTAGGTTATTTCCCTGTGGGACAACCCTGATTATAACTTGTATATAAGTATTAGAAGAGTATAACTTGAAACATTAAACATAATCTACTTGCAGCTGAAACTGCAGCTTCTGTTTGTCATGCTTGACTGCATTCCCCTAGGCTTCATTGTTCTAACTGTCACTGTTATTTCTCTTCCTTCTTTTTACTCCTATGTTGTACTTATTGTTATGCTAGGTCTACTGATCAGGGCCGGATAGCCTGACACTCCAGTATTCTCTGTCAGGTATTTTGATTTTTCATTCAAAGATTATAGTCTCAAACACTTAGCAAAACTTGTAAAATTGAACACTAAATTATGAATTAACTATTATTAATTAAATTATTAATTAACTATTTATATTCCTTATTAAGATGGCAGTCATGCATCTCTTTTTATAGAATAACACAAGTTCTTGTTTAGATTGTAAATGTTTATGAATGCTGGACAGTCTTCTCATAGATGAAGGAGAGGCTTGAAGCAACAGAAATATGGTTCAACTGAAGAATGCTGAGAATATCGCACACCAACATATGAGTAACAACTAAGATTTAGAGAAAACGGAAACAAATAGGACATTTTGAAATACTTGGGGAACATAAAGAAAAATAGAGCTTGAAAAATTTGATGTTCACAGGACATATACAAGACAAGTGGGAAAATATGAAACAATGTATAATCTACCTAGCAAGCTTTGAATTTTGAATTTGAGTATTTTTTAATGGCATATCAACCTCTGTGGGTTATTTAGTGCCAAAAAGGTAGAGTTTTAAGGTGTGTTTTTAATGTTCAATTTTTCTTTTTTTTTCTTTAATCGTTTCACCCCAAGCAAGGTGATAATGCCACTGATGCACAGGGGGCTACATAAGAGAAAAAGATAAGATAGGAGAAAAGTAAAGAGAAAGACGAACCAGTTATAGGGGGTATCAGAGAAGGGAGCAAGAGAAAGATGTGAATACAGGTGTGATGACAGTTGCAAAGGTAGAGAGAAAGGAAAAGATATACAGGGTGATGTAGAAAGAACTGGAGCCAAGTGGTTAAGAGATGGGTATTGACTTTGCATTTAAATTCCTGGAGGTTGTAGCTCTCAGATAGTGAGAAGGTTGATTTAGTCAGATTTTGATGAAAAGTTTTTTAACTTTTTTTTATTTCAGAAAACTGAAGATGTCTTCTAGTTTTGTATTAAAAAATGTTGGTTGGTTGTTTTGTTTTTATGGCATATCAACCTAGGCAGGTCATTTATTGCCAACTAAATTTTTTATTTATTTATTGCTGGTAATACCTTTTCCTTTCAACAATTTATTGTTGTTTTTATATAAGTTTTGTATCTCTGGTAATACTTTTTTTTTGTGTCTAGTCATACATTTTCTTTTTGAGTATCAACATTCATTGGGATTTGTTTTAAGGGCAGGGTCCCCAAGTCCTACCCTGTTATTTAACCCATAACTGGAGGGAAGGGACAGATTAATACCTTTCCCAAGGGTACCAGTGCTAAAGTGAATGCAGGGTATTCAACTGGAATTTGAACTCGGCTCACCGATTTCTCTTTCCGAGCCGATATCCACTGCACCACAACGCACATCTCTCACTAGACGCTTACAGCACCTGGTATTTCCAAGCGGGCACCCATCTAAGTACTGACCAGGCTCAACGTTGCTTAACTTCGGTGATCGAGTGAGAACCGGTGTATTCAACGTGATATGGCCGTAAGCATGCACATCCGTCACTAAACACTTACAGCACCTGATATTTCCAAGTGGTCACCCATCTAAATACTGACCAGGCTCAATGTTGCTTAACTTCGGTGATCAAGCTAGAACCGATGTATTCAACGTGATATGGCCGTAAGCCATTTAAAAATATATCGATGAGAACATTTTTTTTCTTCAAAAATGTGTTATGGTAATTTTTTTTTTTTCAGAAAAGTGTTATTGGTAATATTTTTCTTTCAAAAATGTATGTTTTTCTATAAAAGTCTATTTTTATGTATATATTTCTATAAAAGTATTTCATAGTATTTGGACCCCAGTTTGTTGGTTAACTATTTGCCCATAGCTGGGACCCTAACAGCAGTTAAGAGGTGGTCCCATGCTCACCACAACCTTCTAATCAGAGGTCTTGCTGCCAGATGCAGTTTACCATCATACCCAGGACCCTAGCAAGCTTGAGTAAATGGATCACAGAACAGGGTTTAGGAGAGATAATAAAAAGATAGATTTAGTAAGGGTTATAAAGGACAGGAAACTTTGGAAAACCGTGATCACCAATATCCTGAAGAGGCACAGATTATAAAAAACAAAGAAGCACATTTGCAGCTACAAGTAACTGTATCTTAATTCTAGTGTGTCTGGCTCAAAGTTTGCATCTTTCTTTATTAGAATATCAATTTCTATTTGTTCATATTGTTAATATTCACATTTCCTCTGATTGATTTTCATCAAAACAGTTCAGGCTTTGAACACAAAATCTAAATTTCAGTTGGGTAAATAATAAAGCCACTAAGATTCAAAGGGCTAGTGAGCGTGAAAGAATATGAGAAAAATATTGAGGAGAGAGAACAGTAAAAGAACAGTAGATAGGAGATAATGATTGACATTGCATTTAATTTTTGAAGGTCAAAGTTAACTAGAAATCCAGATGCTAGAAGAGAGTTCCATAAGTGAGAAGTGTGGGAGAAGAAACTGTTAGCATAGAACTTACGGTTATATCTAGCGATTTCAATTGGAAAAAGATGAGCACTTGCTGTCAATTGAGTATTGCATTTAAATTCATAAAGTCTATGTAGCAAAATAAAAAGTTCATTCCAACAATTACCATGAAAGTATCTTTAGAAAAGGTACAGGAAAGCTACATTATAGCAGTGGGTAAATAACTAAATGCAAGATGCCAGATCAGAACCAATAACATTGCATATTCTCCTTTGGTAAAAAAAAAAAAGAAGCTATATTACAGTGGTGGGAAGATAAAAGTTGATTGGAAATCAAAAAATGAAAGAGAATTCTAAAATCAAGAATTATGAGAGAAGAAACTGTTAGCATAGGACCTACAGTTGCATCGATGAGTTTCAACTATAAATGATGTGATATAGTTCATCTTCAGTCACTTTCCCATCTGGCATCTTTTTTATAAATATTTTCATGTTAATTGTTCTGATGAGCTTTTCTTTTTTCACAAATTGAAGCATAGTTTTACATTGGTAGTTAGGTCTCATCATTTTACTGTTGAAATTGCTAGATGTAAGTTCTGTGTCAGTAGTTTATTCTCTCATACTTCTTGTCTGTTCATTCTTATTACTCACCTGTTAACTAAACTTTTCAAAAATTTAAATGAAAAGCCAATTGCCATATTTTCCCCATTTAAATCATATTCTTCTCTTATTCTTTCTGCTTCGTCACGTTTTCTCAGTTTCTTTTATCCTAAGTAACCATTTGTATCTGAGTGGTGTTATTACCTTGCATTCAATAAATTGATTAAAAAAAAAGGAAATTTTATAAAAGTAGATTTTTATAGATGAATGAAAACATGATACTTGAAAATATTTTTCCCCAAAATGTTATCAGTATTAAGGATTTTGTAAATTTGCAGAATTATCCTTGGAGTATGGAAATAATTGTTCTATCAGTTGTCAGTTAAGTCACACGTGATATACGCTTGGGTGATCATATCTCGAAAGAGATATGACTGACTGGGCAGAAGATTTTCTCCACAGTAAGTTGCCATTACTTTCTTCAGTAGACTGGTTGCCAACCAATGCTATAAAACTCAATTTCTCCTGCTATTTAACCCATAGCTTGCGAGGGAAGAGATGGATTCATATCTTTCTCAAGGTTATTTGTGCGTAAGTGATTGCAATACATTCAACTGGAATTTGAATTGGCTCTCTAATTTTTAAATTATAAAATGTTTCAAAACAATATCCACTGCTCCACAACATTAAATTCCCCAAAGATGAATTCAATTTGATCAATTTAAAAACCAAAATTAGTTCAGCTACATGTTTACTTGAAATAGAATAGAATATTTTTGTTAAAAACAATTGCTTACTCAAAATATTTTTCTTTTTAAAAGACTTTTTTTGTTGTCATCAAATATCCATGGTGTGCCACAATCAATACAGGCCATTATACCTCCCCATTTTTGTTCTGTCTTTCCTTGTAAATCTCTCAGAACTAAAAGTATTGTAAATATCTACTTATACATACTTTTGCCTACTAGTATATTATTGATTCTATTCTGTTATCTTTTAGACATGGTTTCAAATTTTCGTTTTTCTCTTTCCCCTTTTTATCTGTTATTGTGAATTACCTCCTTTGCTATCTGCCATCGTCTTATTCCTGCTATTAGTTCAAAGCCAATCTAGCAAGAGAAAGTTTGAGCCATCAGTCTGAGCCAAGAGGCATTGAGCTCAATTGAATTTGTTATCCCTAAGGCAATCATATCAGTCTGCACTTATGCATTTAGAGTCAAGGCTATTTCGTACACCCACTTTCGTGCAAAAATACTCATTAAAATTTATTTATTTATTTGTCTCTTTTTTTAACTTGTTTGTCCTTCCCTCCTGCTGATATATTACCTGATGTATGAGGAAAGATATCAAACCAATTCAGGACTTGCTGGGAATTAAAAATCACTCAGATCTATGAATCTTTAATTCTGAATTCTTAATTTTCTTGACAAAGAAAATTAAACAAAAAGACATGTCAATATTAAAAGTTATTGAATATTAGATACTATGTTATTGAAAAAATATTAATGATATGAGATTACAAGCCACTGATTATTAAAATCATATCAAATATCCTGACATTCAAAAATAAGATTGATACACTCTTCATTATTACAATTATTTTATGACATTTTTACGCCAATTTTTATTATTGCAGCTTTTTTGAACACAAAATCTTTTGTCAATGAACTCTTCACCATTATGAATATTTTAATTCTGGTTTAACACAATCATACTATTGCTGCTTTTCATCTCAACACTCTGCATCTATACAGTCTTCAATATGACAATTATTTTATTGCAAGTTTTATTTCATTTTATTATTGTTACTTTTTATGCCAATACCCTGTCTCAATACACTTTTCATTATTATTACTATTTTATTACTCGTTTTATTTCATCTTATTATTGTTGCATCTTATACCAAATCCCTGTCTCAATTTATTACAACTATTTCATTACTAATTTTATTCCATATTATTATTGTTCCTTTTTATCCTTACAATCTGGCTTAAGACACTTTTCTTCTTCTTTTATGTACCTTGTCCCTTCAGGACGTAGGCGATCGTGGCCTTCCACATCTCCCTATCCCTGGGATACGCTTCCTCCTGTAACGTCTCTCAGTCTCTGTCATTCACCTGCTCAAGCCCTTCAAATAAGTTATCCGCTGCATTCCTCTGTCTCTTTTTCCCTCTATCTGGCCTGTTAGTATCAGGTTCTCCAAGGCCTTCTTCCTCATTGCATGTCCCAGGAACTTCAGTTGCCTCTTCCTGATGCTCAGTATTAATTTCCTTTTTGTTTCCATCATTTTCAAAACCTCATCATTGCTCACATGCTCGATCCAGGATATTCGCAGTTAGTATAACTATTATTTTGGTCCTGGGCCTGATGGTAAACTGCATCCGGCAACAAGGTCTCTGATTGGGAAGTTGTGAGGGGCATGGAATCACCTCTTAAGTACTGTTGTTCTCAGGTTCTCCCTAACCCAGAGTGGTGGTGCCTGTTAGGGTCCTAGCTATGGGCTAATAGTCAAACCCAAACTGGGGTCAAAACACTATGAAAGTATAAAAATAGACTTTTATAGAAATATATACATAAAATAGACTTTATAGAAATATATACATAAAAATAGACTTTTATAGAAATATATACATAAAAATAGACTTTTATAGAAATATATACATAAAAATAGACTTTTATAGAAATATATACATAAAAATAGACTTTTATAGAAATATATACATAAAAATAGACTTTATAGAAATATATACATAAAAATAGACTTTTATAGAAATATATACATAAAAATAGACTTTATAGAAATATATACATAAAAATAGACTTTTATAGAAATATATACATAAAAATAGACTTTTATAGAAATATATACATAAAAATAGACTTTTATAGAAATATAAAGCATAAAAATAGACTTTTATAGAAATATATACATAAAAATAGACTTTTATAGAAATATATACATAAAAATAGACTTTTATAGAAATATATACATAAAAATAGACTTTATGGAAATATATACATAAAAATAGACTTTTATGGAAATATATACAAAAATAGACTTATGGAAATATATACATAAAATAGACTTTTATGGAAATATATACATAAAATAATTTTTATGGAAATATATACATAAAAATAGACTTTTATAGAAATATATACATAAAAATAGACTTTTATAGAAATATATACATAAAAATAGACTTTATAGAAATATATACATAAAAATAGACTTTTATAGAAATATACACATAAAAATAGACTTTTATAGAAATATACACATAAAAATAGACTTTTATAGAAATATACACATAAAAATAGACTTTTATAGAAATATATACATAAAAATAGACTTTTATAGAAATATATACATAAAAATAGACTTTTATAGAAATATACACATAAAAATAGACTTTTATAGAAATATACACATAAAAATAGACTTTTATAGAAATATATACATAAAAATAGACTTTTATAGAAATATATACATAAAAATAGACTTTTATAGAAATATACACATAAAAATAGACTTTTATAGAAATATACACATAAAAATAGACTTTTATAGAAATATACACATAAAAATAGACTTTATAGAAATATACACATAAAAATAGACTTATAGAAATATACACATAAAAATAGACTTTTATAGAAATATACACATAAAAATAGACTTTTATGGAAATATATACATAAAATAGACTTTTATGGAAATATATACATAAAAATAGACTTTTATAGAAATATATACATAAAAATAGACTTTTATAGAAATATATACATAAAAATAGACTTTTATAGAAATATATATACATAAAAATAGACTTATAGAAATATATACATAAAAATAGACTTTTTTATAGAAATATATACATAAAAATAGACTTTTATAGAAATATATACATAAAAATAGACTTTATAGAAATATATACATAAAAATAGACTTTTATAGAAATATATAAAGGCATAAAAATAGACTTTAAGTAGAAATATATACATAAAAATAGACTCTTATAGAAATATATACATAAAAATAGACTTTTATAGAAATATATATACAAATAGACTTATAGAAATATATACATAAAAATAGACTTTTATAGAAATATATACATAAAAATAGACTTTTATAGAAATATATACATAAAAATAGACTTTTTATAGAAATATATACATAAAAATAGACTTTTATAGAAATATATACATAAAAATAGACTTTATAGAAATATATACATAAAAATAGACTTTTATAGAAATATACACATAAAAATAGACTTTTATAGAAATATACACATAAAAATAGACTTTTATAGAAATATATACATAAAAATAGACTTTTATGGAAAAAATATACATTTTTGAAGGAAAAATTATTACTATAACACACTTTTGAAAGAAAAAAAATATTCTCAGCAAAACATTTTTGATTACAAAATTAGCAGACATTTTCAGTTTTCTAAAATAAAAATTTTAAAAAAAATTTTCATTAAAATCTGACTACATCAAACTTCTCACTATAATCGAACAGAAAAAAAAAACTTTAAAACACTACCTTTTTGGCATTAAATAACCCACAGAGGTTAATATGCCATTTAACAAAACTCAAACTCAAACTATTATTTTATTGCTGTTATGGTGAACTCATCTACCTTGGGATAATGGACTCTCCCTCTGAATATAAGTAACAGTATAATGAGTAGTCAGGGAGAAAATATGAGTCAGAAACCTGACAAGTTTACTCAGCATTACTACATGATAATACAAAGTTCCCACCTGTACGTCAAACCTAAGGGACCAAAATTTGTACTTACATACAACGCACAATCTTTCTATGTTATACTCCACAACAACTTGGCAGCAAGGATTCGAATAAACTTCCCATGTCCATAACAGCTTGGCAACGAACTATTTGAATTCATTGCAGACTTTTTCCTCCCTATCAAGTTGGCGTTTAGGTCCTTGAATTTATTACGGAACTCTCCGCAACAACCTGAGTACTAGGTATTTAGACCCTTGCTGAAACCCCACCTTCTGGCAATGGAGGATGTTAAAAGTGTATTTTTGGAGTTCATAAAATTCCAAAGCAAACAACAAACAAAAGCTCAGGAAAGATTGGAGAAGTTTCTACTGGAAGAGCAGAAAATCCAATTGTTTTTTCCTCTCATTTTTTTTTATAAAAGAAAAAGCTATTAGACTCCTATGGAGTGAAGCTTTGGGTTGGGTGTTATGGTGAACTCACCTGTCTAGAGATAGTGGACTCTTCCTCCTAATATGAGTAACAGTGTAGCTTGTAGTCAGGGAGAAAATATGAGTCAGCAACCTGGCAAGTTACTCTGCATTACTACGTGAAAATACAAAGTTCCCACTAGTATGTCAAACCTAAGGGACCAAAATTTGTACTTACATACAACGTACAATCTTTCTATGTTATATTCCACAACAATTACTAATTTTATTTTATCTTATTATTGTGGTTTTTCATTTCAACTCTGTAGATCAATAAACTCTTCATTATTTCTATTATATGGTTAAAGTAACATTGGTCAGAAAGAGCGGCTTGTTTATTATTGCTCTCTTACTGGCAACAAGACCTATTGACCTGCATCGTAAAATATTCTGTGTATATTTAGACAAGAAAAATTAATTCTAACAAGTTGTGGTAAGTTCAATTTATATGACTTGTCTAATTTATTATTGTACCCTTTAAATTTTTGAGTAAATTGTTGCACCTCCAGATCAGAGTTGTGGTTAAGCTGTTCCTAGCATAAATGGGCATGGTTAAATGTAACTGGCCCAAATGCCCAGCAAACAGAATTGATATGTGTTTTGTCTATAAATTTGGGGAGGGACACATTTTTGTAGTCATTCCTATGCCATTTAGAACCAACACTGTTCATATTCATTGATCTGTCTTTATTTTTAGCTGGTATGCGCATCGTGTTGTAGTTACTGGCATAGAAACTGGGCTCGGCATACCAAGTTCTAATTCCAATCAATGTCATTACATTCTCTTTTGCAGAAATGTCCTAAGTAAGGGTCCTCGTAGTTTTGGCTAAAACTCAGTCTAGGAGAAGGATAATTCAAAACCAGTTGGAAGTAGAGATGAAAATTACATTCTATAAAAAGCTACAAAAATTCTTGGTGAAGCGGTGTCTCTCTACAACTATACTGTAATCTGAGTCATTATTAAAAAATGCTATCAGTATTGTAGATAAGAGATATTAGCTTAATCTAATCTAAACTTATTTATAAATGGAACTTTGTCTGTGTGTTTGTGTGTGTGTGTGTGTGTGTGTGTCCGTTACCTATAGACTCTGAAACAGCTGAACCGATTTTCTTGAAAATTTACACAGTTGTACTATAAGCATCTGTGAGTGTTCTTAGCTAGATGTCGAGGTATCCCTGATAAATATCGAAAAACGTTAATAAAAAAAATTGGGTTATAGAAGGAGTGGTCCGATTTTAATTAAATTTGATACACTCATAGACAAAGACATAAGAAACAATATTTCAAGGTTGTAGTTCTGACAATAGTGCAGAAAGTTGATAATATATATATATATAAGGCAATTTGTTTGTGTGTGTCTTTATTTATTTATTTATTTATTTATTGAGGTGATTGACAATGTCAGTTACCCTAGCAATTGTTTGGAGTATGGAGAGGGCAAAAATTTTTTTACTAGTTAAGAAATTTCTCCTAAAGTCAAACCACAAGCCATTGGAGTTTATTTTTAACCCAAGGATGGCATTGCCAAAGGTTACGTTGTCGAGAATTGTATGCTGGGCCATTAAAATCATGGCATTCGATTTTGACATTGTATATGATCAGGAAAATACCATCCCTCATGTAGATGCTTTATCGAGATTACAGTTTTTAAAAGGAACAGATGATGAACATGGAACAGAGGATGACAGAATAATTCAATGGGTAAGAAAAAGACATACTTTTGGTCAACAGGTTAAAAGATGAGACTGATCAAGATCCAGTATCAAATGAGTCAAATACTATCGCACTTCTACTTTAACAGTTCCTTTTTTCACACTGCTGCAGTCACTTTCTCAACAATGTAATGTGGCTTCCCCTTGTTTCTTCTACTAATACTTTCATGGCTTCTGCTTCAACAAGCTTAGCTCACTGGTGCCCCTCTGCATGAATTTACTTGAGCTACTAGACTAGTGACTAGGTCATCTATGCTGACGACACCACCATTTACTTCTGCCTCGATAAGAAATCTGCCAAGGCTGACAAAGCAACCCTCACTGCAGATTTTTTAAACGACCTGTGGTGAATAGGGGTAAGAAATTGCTCATAAATTTTAATGCTTCCAAAACAAAGCTGCTATCCTTTAACGACCATAAACAACCACTCAAACATCCCATCGGCATGGATCAAGATAATCTCCCTGAAAGCAAAACACTGTCCTCCCTCTTGGCCTTAAGTGGAATGACTACATTGAATTCATAGCTAAATCTGCTGCTAGGAAGATTGGTTCACTGTGTAAAGCTAGGAAGTTTTCCTTGTCTGAATCTATTTTGCACATATATTAATCTACCATCTGCCCTGGCATTGAATACTGCTGTCACATCTGGTCGGGCGCTCCTGCTACTCAAGGTTCTTGACAAAATCCAACAAAGAATCTATAATGTAATAGATCCTAACCTGGTAGCTCGACTCCAGTCACTTTCTCACTGACATAATGTGGCTTCCCTTCCTCTCTTCTACAAATACTTTCACGGTTTCTGCTCTGATGAGCTTGGCTTCCTGGGGCTCCTGATGTAAGAATTTAGTTGAGTGACTAAACTAGCAACTAGGTCCCTCCCTTTTACAGTGAAATTGATCAAATGTAACCACAAATTCTACTCTAGCAGCTTCTTTCTTGCACTTCCCGCCTGTGGAATTCCCTTCCGTATACTTGCTTCCCTGACAGCTACAATCTCCAAGAATTTAAATGTAAAGTCAATCGTCATCTCTTATCTCTTTGATTTGCATCCTTTTCCTGACAATCTTTGTATTATGTTCTTCTTCCGTTCCCCTCTACTCTCATGCAGCTCTCTTCACACCACTGTTCTCATCCTTCTCCTATTCATTCTCTGACACCCTCTATAACTTAGTCCTCTTTCTCATCCCTCTCCTCTTATGTAACCCCCTGTACACCAATGGCAGTAAAACTGCCTTGCTTGAGGTGAAATTCTTGTCTTTGGAAATCCATTCCATATACTTGCTTCCCTGATAACTGGAATCTTCAAAAGTCTAAGTGTAGCTTCATTTGCCATCTTCGGTCTCCTTGACTTTCATCTTTCTCTTATCCTTTCTTCAACATCCACCATACCCTTATTTTTCCCCTCTTCCCTCTCCTCTCACTCTAATACCCTGTATATCAATGGCAGTACTGGCCTGCTTGGGGTGAAATTAATATAAAAAAAATCCCCAGGAAAGTTGAACAAAGAAATTTTTCTGGATGCTCTGCAGTCAGTTTCTTAAAAATACCAACAGCTTACAAAATCACTGTCTTGATGTCTGGTGAAACTAATTTCAAATCATGGAGTGTACATTTCACATTAATGTTGTTTCCAAGATGACACTGTTTTCAATTTTGTTTGTTCAAACATTTGCTTTCAAAAATTTGTGCAGACTGGAATTTTCATCTAAACTTATTTATAAATGGAACTTTGTCTCTGTGTGTGTGTGCCCCGTTACCTATAGACTCCGAAATGGCTGAACCGATTTTCTTGAAAATTTACACAGTTGTACTATAAGCATCTGCAAGTGTTCTTAGTTAGGTTTTGTGTCGAGGTATCCCCGATAAATATCGATAATCAAAAAAATTGTGTTATAGAAGAAGTGGTCCGATTTTAATCAAGTTTGATACACTCATAGACAAAGACATAAGAAATGATATTCAGAAGTTTCAAGGTTGCAGTTCTTACAATAGTACAGAAAACCGATAATATATATATATATCAAAGGCAAGATGTTTGTGTGTTTGTCTGTTTATCTGCCTGTATGTCTGTATTTTTTTCAGCCCTTTTATTTTAGTTTTTGCTTCGGGTTTGGCTCTAAGTAGGTATAATTGTAGTTCTTAGTCTCAGCCATGATACCATTTACTCAGAGGACTTATTTAGCCTTCAAAATTCAGTTTACGACGAAAAAAACTTATTTGATATCGATAGCAGTAAATCAAAATTTGACTTACATCCATTCATTTTTCTTTCAATCTATGGTTTCGCTTTAACTGAAAACAACTATTGCTTTTTAATCTTTCGTGCCAACATCCAAAGAGTCTGAGCTCCAGGACCATGGATTAGTTTTAAAACTTTCATTACACCCAAGCAACACCGGGCTATATATCAGATTTATAATTTTATGTCTAAATATACTGGACCATAAGTGGCACAGGACCCTAGAATGTCAAATGAAAGACATCTAACCGTATTATTAGTTGTACATTTTCAGTTTAAAAAATCAGATTTATAATTTTATGTCTCGAAATTGATCAATTTTTTGTTTCATTTTTTTGACTTCTTTATATTTTACTATGACACAATTTCAAATCAAATTTGTATTGGAATTCTACTTAATTTTCACGAGTGTTAAAAAAGGGACTTTGTCTTTTGTATAAGTGTTTTCACAATTTCTGTTTTCAAATACCTTGATGATTTTTCTTATTTGATTCGTTTTAATATTTTCTCTCATTTTTTTTTACTTTCACATTATTTTTTTAGATTTTAAACTGTCCCTAATGATAATTTTCCGTTTCAAATGATTTATGTTTATTACCAAAAAACAACTATAAATTGTATTTATTTTTCCTTTACTTCTTTGTGGTGTTTATATTTAAAGTTTTTTCATTTTTATCTTTTTATTTTTCATTTTCACAATAATCTTTCTTTTTATTCATTTTTTTAAAATTTTGGTTTTCTTCATTTTCATTTTTATATTTTAAAATTTTTTTCATATTTTGAAAAATGTGCTCACCTTTATGTAACTAGTGTTGATTATTTTTTTTAATTTTTAAACAAAACTAATTTTTTTTCTGTCTTCCGTGTTTTTATTAAGATTTTGTTTTTAATCCAAATTCATTTTTTTCATTTCTGTCTTTTTTTATTGTTTTAAATTTTATCTATTTAATGAATTTGTTGCTTCTTTTTAACATTAATCTTGAAATCTTTATCTATTTTATTACTGAAATTTCTTATTTTATTTTCATCTGTACATCTCTTTATTCCCTCCATTCACATCTTTTCCTAACAGTTTTTATTCTTTGCAGAATTTTAAAAAATTTTCTAAGTTTTAAATTCTTTTCTTTATTGCATTTCTATTACCCATAATGCCTTCCTTTCATAATGGCAAATATTTCTGATTACTTTTATTTGAACAGATTAGACTAATATCACTAACAAAACACCAGGAGGAACACTTTGCTTCACTCTTTTAGTTATTTTCTTCTACAATTTTTCTTCCATTTTAATACACATCCTCTTTTAAACAAGCCTCTCCTTACTCTCTTTGTTTCAGACTTTGTTTGGAAAAAATCCCAGTTCCTTCTATAGATCATCCTATCATAAAACTATTAGCTTCATAAAGGGTCACAAGTTCACAATTGATATCACTTGTTGTCAACAATTTATCAACGATGTATTAAACTGATGTCTCTTCTCAAGCTCTGCCAGAGAGCTCAAGACAAAGCATCATGAGAGATAAAACTGCTAAAAGTGCTCAGAGACATCTTGAAAAAAAAAAAAATCTATGGAAGCTTCCAAGTACCAAAATAAGGAAAAGTTTCTTTTGAGTGTATGGCATTTCTTTTTAGTTCTTTTCTCATTTTTTTTATTTCTTGTCTTTGATTCTTTCTTACATTCTTTGCTGTTTTGAATTCATCTTTTATTTTTTTTGTTTGATTTTCTGTAAATATAGTCTGGCAAGAAAATAATATCAGGTCAAAAGTTTGAAGATAAAATCATGATGGCTTTTAGTTTTTCATTTTTTTTTTTTCATCATTTCACTCTAAAGTAGGTGATAAAGTCACTAAGGCACAACAGGGTGACTGAGTGGGAAAGAATCTGAGTAAAATCATTATTAAGGAGAGTGGACGATAAATAAACAGGATTCAATGAAGACTGAAAATGACAATTGACATTGCATTTAAATTTCTGAACAGCAAAGTTGACTGAAAACCAAGAACCTGAAAGTTCCAAAAGCAAAAAGTGGACAAGAAGAAACTATCAGCAGAGAACTTAAGATTACATCAAGAAATTTCAACTATAAATGATTCAGCGGTGTTTGTGAAACTCTGAAAGTGGGGGGGGCTCTTATGGGGGCGAGACTTTTCTGAGGAGGAGGGGGGGCAAAATCAAGTGTTGTCTTCATTTTCTTACTACACCATTATCATATACACAACATATCTACATATTAAGTTGGGGGACATTATTTCTAATTAATGTCAGAAATGAAGACATGACTCTTAAGTCTCTTTCCTGCCCTAGCAACATGTTTGTTTCAATCTATCTGGTTGTCTTATTTTGTTTGTTTTTCTTTCAAACTGGTCTTTGTCTGTGCCCTTTAAAAAGGTAAATGAAAAGAAAATGCTGAGAGAAAAGGGCTAAAGATCAAATCTTATCAAAATCAGTGACCATAATTTTTTGAAATTTATAAAAGTGGGAGGGCTCAACCAAGGGGCCAGCCAAAATTGAGCGGGGGCTTATGCCCTTCCAAAGATCATCACTGAAATGATGTGACCTAGCTTCCAATCTAGTCAGTTAAAGTGCCATACGTGATACACGCTTGGGCGATCATGTCTCTTTCGAGACATGACTGACTGGGCAGAAGATTATCCCGCAGTAGGTTGCCATTGCTTTCTGTGGTAGACTAGTTGCCAACCAAGGCTATAGAACCCAATCTGTCCTGCTATTTAACTCATAACTGGAAGGAAGAGACGGATTAATACCTTTCCCAAGGGTATTTGCGCGTAAGTGAATGCAATGGATTCAACTGGAATTCGAACTCGGCTCCCTGGTTTCTCGTTCCGAACCGATATCCACTGTACCACAACGCACATCCTCCAATCTAGTACTGCACTTAAATTCATAAAGTCAATGTAGCAAAGTAAAAAGCACATCAGAACAAGGTCATGAAATTCTTTATTTGAAAAGGGGAAGCATAGCTACATTATTGTGGTAAAAAGTAACAATAGCCAAGATGTGAAGTCAGAACCGATAATATTGCCCAGCCTTTCTTTGAATTTTTGCCAAGAATTTTTACTTATATCGTAATATTAATTGTTAGCTTTTGTTCTTTTTATTATTTCTGTTCTTTTTATTATTCTCACTCCTTCATAATGTTTGTTTTTCTCTTACTTTTTCACACTCAGTAAACCCTTGTATTTTTTAAAAATTGTTTTATAATTGTTTCACCCTCAAGCAAGCCATGACTGACACTGGTGCACAGGGGGTTACATAAGAGAAGAGTGAAGAAAAAAAGGAACAGGTCACAGTGGGTGTTGTAGAATGGGTAAGAAAAGGATAGAAACACTGGGGTGAAGAGAGCTGCGTGAGAGTAGAGCATAAAGGAAGAAAAACAAGATACAGGGGCTATCAGGGAAAGACTGGGAATCAAGTAGATAAAAGTTGGCAACTGATGTTGCATTTAAACTCTTGGAGATTGTAGCTATTGGGGATGTCAAAGAAAAGACAAAAGATGGATGGGAATCAAGGAGATAAAAGATGGCAATTGATGTTGCATTTAAACTCTTGGAGATTGTAGCTATCAGGGAAGCAACTATACGAAAAAGAGTTCCAAAGGTGGGAAGTGCAAGAAAAGAAGCTGTTAGAATAGAAATTGTGTTTCATTGTAAAAGGGTATCTTCGTGGCTGTATTGCTTTGCTTGGGGTGAAATGATTAAATAAAAATTCAATGTGTAATAGAATGTAACATAAATTTTGTGGCCACATTTTTCAAGTGTTCACCATTCAGGTACCTTTGATTGGGAGGTTTTGATGAGTGTGGAATCACCTCTTAATTATTGTTATTCCCAGGTCCACCCTGACCCAGAGTGGTAGCACCTGTTAGGATCACAGCGATATATAAGCAAATATTTAACCCCCACACTAAAGTCAAAACATGATTAAAGTACAAAAATAGATTTTTATTGTAAAAATACTAGCAATGCATTTAAAAAAAAAATTACCAGCAATACCTTTGCCTCTTATCAAAAACTCTCTTTGAAAAAATACATCAAAGTAACCTGATCTAGAAACTGATTTCTTATAAAGAATACATATTCTGTTCATACAAATATATCTTCAAATTCATGTTGGCATTAAATAACCCACTTAGGTATAAACATATCGTAAATCAAAATAAACCTTAAAACTAGCTGTTGATTTACCAGAAGTATATTCCTGTGTTTATACGCAGGGTGATTTGGTTGGTTGGTTGTTTGTTTTTATGGCATATCAACCTCGGCGGGTCATTTGTTTTTTTTTTAAGGGCAGGGTCCCCAAGTCCTACCCTGTTATTTAACCTGTAACTGGAGGGAAAGGACAGATTAATACCTTTCTCAAGGGTATCAGTGCTAAAGTGAATGCAGGGTATTCAACTGGAACTTGAACTCGGCTCATCAATTTTTCTTTCCAAGCTGATATCCACTGCACCACAACGCACATCCGTCACTAAACGCTTACAGCACTTGGAATTCCCAAACGGTCATCCCATTTAAGTACTGACCAGGCTCAACGTTGCTTAACTTTGGTGATCGAGCGAGAGCCGGTGTATTCAATGTGATATGGTCGTAAACCACACAGGGTGACATGGATAAACTGTTGTCAAAATTAACACTCACATCTCATTTAAACAAAATTACACAAAAATATCTTGAGAAAATTTATTCACTCAAATCACCATTGGCTTCAATTACAACCTCCTGACACTTTGGGAATCTCATGTAATACTGTTAGATGGTGTTCTTTAAGTTGATGAATGCTGCCATAATTCTTGCCTTTAGTTTGTCTTTGGTGTTTTAAGAAATCCTGTTGGTCTCTTGCTTAACTGTTTCCCACATATAGAATTGAAGGGGCTGAAGTCTGAGTTTCAAGATATTTAAAAAAGACAATACATATAACAAAGAAATAATCAATCAGTCAGTCAGTTAAGTGCCATAGGTGATACACGCTTTGGACGATCATGTCCGAAAAGAGACATGACTGACTGGGCAGAAGATTATTCAGCAGTAGGTTGCCATTGCTTTCCGTGGTAGACTGGTTGCCAGCCAAGGCTAAAGAACTTAATCTATTCTATTATTTAACCCATAACTGGAAGGGAAGGGATGGATTAATACCTTTCCCAAGGGTATTCGTGCATAAGTGAATGCAAGGAATTCAACTGGAATCCGAACTCAGCACTCTGATTTGTTGTTCTGAGTTGATATCTACTGCACCACAACACATATCCAAATAATGAATAGATTTTCTAAAAACAAGAAAGAAAAAAAATAGACAAATTAATGTTTTTTATCCTTTTTAGAGATTGTTTGTATCATGTATAGCTACAAAGTTAGGAGTATTTTAAATTGCATACAAACTTTACCCTGTATACAATCTATTCAACATCAGAAGTCTATCCCTACTCTAACTTGTTTCATGGCAAATATCTAAATAGGATGCAGTCCTTAGTATCACCAGTTCAGATCTTTACAGCCAAAATCTGCCTTCCTGCAGGCGTAGTGTTTTACTCTCTGGGAGGCATGCCTGTTCCATGCTAATGGGAGGGAGGTGCAGTTGTCTGTGGTGGTTAATTGACAGCAGCTTCGTTTTGGAAGAATTGAATTTTACGAGCCATTTCCTACCCCAATCCACCACTGATTGAAGGTCCTTTTCAAGCTCAGCTGCGACGTTCGCCTTGTCATCAACACCAGATTTTTGATCGAGGTGAGCATATACTGTGGTATCATCGGCGTACATGCCTACTTGTGATCTTATGGCATCAGGGAGATTATTGATGTAGATTAGAAAGAGCATAGGACCGAGGATAGAGCCTTGGGGGACACCCACGTTTGTAGGGTAGTTCTGGGAGGCATGTCCATTTAAAACCACCTTCAGTGTGCGGTTAGAGAGGAATGACCAGATTAAGTCCAACAAAAGTCCAGTTATGCCATAGCTTCGCAGTTTCCGTAGAAGGCTGGCATGCCATACTCTTTCGAATGCTTTAGAGATATCCAGAGCAACAGATCGGGCTTCACCATTCTTGTCGAGAGCCTGGTATATATACTCAGTGATGGTCGTTAGCATATCAGCAGTAGACCTGGTGAAGCGGAAGCCATACTGTTTGTCCGAGAGGAGCCCGTGGGCTGTGAGATGCTGAACGACCTCGGCATTGATAATGGCTTCAAACACTTTGACGAAGATTAGAAGAAGGCTGATAGGGCGGGAATTTGCGGGGTCCAAGGGTTCACCAGTGTTCTTGAATATTAGAACCACAGAAGAAGACTTCCAACAGGCAAGAAAGCAGGAGGAAGATAAGCAGAGGTTGTAGATCTTAGAAAGGACAAAGGAGAGTTGAGGGGCACATTTCTTCAAGACTATGATTGGGATTCCGTCCCCACCACTCACTTTGTGAGGGTCAAGTTTTGAGATTATGCTAGAAATCAGCAAGGACATGATGTGGACGTCATTCAATTGGGCCTCAATTTTAGATGGGAAACTGGGTGTCTGGACTCCAGACGAATCCAGACATGAATTGGTCGAGAATCTACGGGCGAAGTATTCAGCCTTGTCCGCTGAGGAGGTGAGGACCTCAGACCTATTGATTAGTGGGAGTATTGAGGACTTAATCTTGTTGAGCACACTTTTACAGAGGCGCCAGTAGTCTTTGGCTCCGAACTTAGAGGCAGCAAACAGCATCTTAGCTTCGTTAAGTATCTTTTTACACTTATTACGAGCTGAGGCGAAAAGGCGCCTGTTTTGGTCCTACGCGTGGTTACAATAAAGCTGGAAGAAGTGATTCCGGTGGGCAATGGCGGCCAAGCAAGCGGGCAAGAACCAGGGAGACGAATGGGATTTAAGCTGAAATTTCCTGGCAGAGATGAAAGCATCGATGCCAGCCTTAACCCAGGAGGAGACCTCTGATGCACAATCTTCGATGGGAAGACTAAAAACATTGTTCCAAGGGACGTTGCAGAGGAAGTCACGGAACAAATCCTAGTCTTCTCTTTGATAGCAGTAGGATATTCTGCTGGTCTGGGTTTCTTGGGTAGGGGTGGAGTGGAATGAGATGTTGACAGAAACTATGGCGTGGTCAGAATTTCCGAGAGGGCAGAGCTGTCTGGTGGTGCAAGAATTTGGGGTGGAAGTGAAGCAGAGGTCTAGTAATGAGTCTCTTCCTTTAGGGCTATTGGAGAAATGTGTGGGGAAGTCCACCACTTGTGTAAGGGATAGGGAGATTGAAAAATTAATGGTGTGGACACCAGCAGTGTCGGTTACAGAGTTTTCAAGCCACTTAATGTGGTGGGCGTTAAAGTCACCAAACACAAAAATATGGGCAGATGGGTGAGAAGAAATGGCCTTGTCGATATTGTCAGAGATGCTGTCAAGTACTGAACAGTCAGAGGAGCTCACATGCTCGATCCATGATATTTACAGCATCCTTCTGTAGAACCACATTTCAGTTGCTTCAAGTTTTTCCTTCATCTTTGATGATATTGTCCAGCATTCACTGCCATATTGAAGGACGGACAGCATATGCTTAAATTCATAAAGAATATGAGAAAAAATATGTTTATGGAGATGGGTATAATAATGTCTGTAACAGGATCTATTCAAGTCTGATAATCCATCTTTCTTCCATAGCTCTGTTCTGTTACAACACACTAAATATATTTTCTGCCTTTAAATAACCTGCAAAGTGTTGTTAAACCATAGAAAACAAATCAGTCTGTATATATGTGTGTTTGTGTGAAAGCAATGATGTCTTCAGCTCATTAACATTACCAGCAAATTTAATCTTTTTAGAAGCTGTCAGTTTAACACCATTTATTTTTTGCACCAAATTTACTAAAAGGCAGTCAATTAATTATCACTCTATTATTTTTGTCATATCGTTTTCTTTATTTATTTTTGTTCAATACCAGAAATGTTAAAGAGGTTAAAGTTGAACATGCTTTGTATTGAGAATGTCATAAATTCCTGTCTGGTCGAAATATGGATCTTTTATGTTAAAAAGGAAGCCGTTGAATTTGAAATATTCATCATTTGTTAAGATGGAAACACAGACTTTATCCATTACTCTTCTTTAATAACTGCTTTGTTAAATGGAAAACAACAAATAAAATTCAGATCAGATATTATGAACTCAGTTTTATAATGAACTCAAAATGGCAATAAATTTCGATATTAATTCTCTGGTTTTGTCAATACATACAAATTTTTAACATTTTAATAAAACATTTTAAAAATTTTGACATCTGCTTAATCTCATTCATAAAAGCATTGAAAAGACAAATTAATGGTCTTCTTCTATGTGTCAGTTTCTACTGGAAGTAAGCAATCATGGCTCTCCACAACGTCTTAATTTGTCTTTTTGGTATCACTCAGTTTTTTTTTACTATCTCATTAGGATGGTTACATACTGTCTATCTATGAATCTCTTGAATTCAGTATGACCTGTGAGTGTTACATTCTCCAAACATTCTTTCCTCATTAACTGTCCTATAAATTTCAGCTGTTTCCTTTTAATCTTAAGTGTTTGTTTTGTTCTCATTTTCCTTACAACTTATTTGTTAGTCGCATGCGCTGTCTATAGTCACAGAAGAATAAATATTACTCTGGTATAGTTGAAGGGAAAATAATCCAAATCCATGTTCTGCCCCAGCTATGGGTTAAATAATTCAAAGAATACATATAATCAGGAACCGAAAGTGAGAGGGCATGCTACCTGAGAACAAGATTTCTTCTTCTATATGCAGTGTCTCTTCAGGAAATAAACGATCATGGCCTTCCACATCTTCCTTATTTTTTGACACTCTTCGTCCCTCTTCTCCTGTTATCCCACTTAATTCCCACTCAACCATACATCCAAAAACTTTAGCTGTCTTTTCCTGATGTTAACTATCCGTTTCCTTCTCATGTCCATCCTCTTCAAAATTTTGTTGTTGTTCACATGTTCTATCCATGATATCCTCAGCATCCTTCTGTAGAGCCATATTTCGATTGCTTCAAGTCTTTACTTTATCTTTGATGAGATTATCCAGCATTTGCATTTTTTTAAATCATATCACCCCGAGCAAGGCGATAACACCACTGATGTGCAGAGGTCTACATAAGAGTAAAAGCACTAGATAGAAGAGAGTGAAGAGAAGGACAAACCATTTAGAAAGGAGCAAGAGAAGGAAGGGAATACAGGTGTGATGACAGTTGCAGAGGTGGAGAGAAAGGAAAGGATATACAGCGTGGTGAGGAAAGTGGTTAAGAGATGAGTATTGAAATTGCATTTCAATTCCTGGAAGTTGTAGCCGTCCGGAAAGCAAGATAAGGAAGTGAATTCCACAGGCGGGAAGTGCAAGGAAAGAAGCTGCAGGAGTAGAATTGTTGTCTGCATTTAGTTGATCTCAATGTGAATGGGTGTGACCAAATTGCCAGTCTGGTTGCACGAGTAAACACCTGTTGCAGAGGTACCAGTGACTTAATTTCTTTGGAGCAGAAGCTATGGAAATATTTATAGAACAGACAAAGGGAAGCCACATCCCGTCGGTGGGAAAGTGGCTGTAGTCGAGCCGCCAAGTCGGTACTTATCACATTACTGATTCTTTTCTGCTGCCATATTAAAGGGAATACATGACATACAAATCCAGTATTATCTTCTTTATCTCCAGCTAAATTCTCCTGTCCCTTAATACTCTACTCAACTTCTGGAATGCATTGTAGCGGCCTAACTACTTTTTTTTTGTTATGAAATAATTTTAGCTTCTCAATTTTACGTGTACCACAAAGTGAACAAACAAGACAGATGACAGGGTAAATAAATTTTAATTTTAATAACAATGGAGAATATTAAAATAAAGGGGTAAAATAAGTTACCTCCCTTTTACTGTTGTAGACAATAATTTGACACAGTTCAAAGATGTTGAGTTGGAAAAAAAATAATCTGTGTTTCCAAATAGGTGAAATAATTCACCTTTACGCCTTTGGATTTCCATGTTTCAATTTCTATCCTTTGTTAGAACACTTCCAAGGTATTTAAATTTCTGCACCTGTTCGATTTTATTCAGTCAGTTAAGTGCCAAACGTGGTACATGCTTGGGCGATCATGTCTCGAAAGAGACATGACTGACTGGGCAGAATATTATCCCGCAGTAGATTGCCATTGCTTTCTGTGATTGACTGGTTGCCGACCAGGGCTATAGAACCCAATCTGTCCTGTTATTTAACCCATAACTGGAAGGAAGAGATGGATTAATACCTTCCCGAAGGGTATTTGCGCGTAAGTGAATGCAATGAATTCAGCTGGAATTCGAACTCGGCTCCCTTATTTTCTCGTTCTCAGCTGATATCCACTGCACCACGACGCAATTGATTTTATTAGTTGGTATTTTTTGCTTCGTTTTTTTACTGATTACCATGCATTCCGTTTTCTTGTAGTTGATATATAAGCCTTTCTTTACACTTTCTGTAACTACTTCCTCTAGGGAGTCTTTTGGTTTCTTTCTTGTATTTGCTTTTTAGTACTGTATCGTCTACTTTGTTCAGATTGTGGCCGCCACTGACGATTCTCGGCAGGACCTCCAGAGCTCTCAGAATTGTACATTGTATAGGTTGAACAGATCTGGTGAGAATACACACATATATATATATATACCCTTCTGTTCTTGTATATCTGCTGAACTCGTTTCCTGTCTGAGGATTTACTCTAATTTAGCTTCTGGAATGAGTCCTTGGCCATGTTAATACACCTTCAGGTTTCTGTATTTCACTTTCCGTCCTCTTTTAGAATGATTCCCAGGTATTTAAATTTCTACACCTGTTTGATTTTGCTAACACCAACTTGTAGTTCCCATTTTTGGCTCCTCTTTTTACTGATTATGATGCATTCAGTTTTCTTGTAGTTGATATGTAGTCCTTTCTTTCCACTTTCTTTTGACTATTTTCTCGAGGAGGTCTTTTAGTTTTCTTTCTGTGTCTGCTATCAGCACTGTATCATCTGCATATCTGATATTGTTCAGACTGTGGCTGCCAATGATGAATCCAGAGCTCTCAGAAATTGTTTCACTGTATTTGTTGAACAGATTTAGTGAGAATACGCATACCTGTCTTACACTTTTTTCTATCCTTGTATATCAACGGAACTCATTTCCTGTCCATATGCAGGTAGTTTGCTGCCAGTACAGGTTATTTATTACTCTAAGGTTTTTCCAGAATATGTTAATGCTGCCGAGTGTCTCTGTCAGGTTTTTGTGCCGTATTTGTCAAATACCTTTGCATAGATGATGAAACACAGGTACACATCTTTCTGCATTTCTGCTCTTTTTTCTGATAACATACTAATTATTGCATTTCTTGTTCCAGTGTCCTTGACAAAACTGCACTGTTCTTGTTCTAACTCTGGTCTGACTCTGCTGCACACTCTATTCATCAGACTGTTGTTGTAGAATGGCTGGCACCCCTGCAGCACTCTCAATGGTGCAAGGGCCTATGGTCTGAAATGGTCTATTTAATTAAAGAATAGTAGCATTCAATGCGTAATATTTGAGAAATATTAATTTGAGTAATAGTCATTTGAGTAATATTCTGACTGATTTCTTCTGTGACAATTGAGATCTAAACCCCTCCTCTCTGTCTTGTAAGTTCTGTCTTGTCTGTCACTGTAACTATTGTACTGTTCTGTGTAAATCCGTTTAGCACCGCATATTGTGCTGAATAATACCACAGCACACTTTCTCTGTGTATCATATTCACTTCAGCAATGCAACAACCATGTAAACAAATTGACACTGGGGTTGGCTTGATGGAATACAGACACCCAAAGATAGGGGGAGGGTATGCAACTATAGCGACAAATGTCCAAGGTTGATTGGAGGATCAGTCAGTTAAGTGCCATACGTGATACACGCTTGGGCGATCATGTCTCGAAAGAGACATGACTGACTGGGCAGAAGATTATCCTGCAGTAGGTTGCCATTGCTTTCTGCAGTAGACTGGTTGCCAACCAAGGCTATAGAACCCAATCTGTCCTGTTATTTAACCCATAACTGGAAGGAATAGATAGATTAATACCTTTCCCAAGGGTATTTGCGCGTAAGTGAATGCAGTGAATTCGGCTGGAATTCGAACTCGGCTCTCCGATTTCTCGTTCCGAGTCGATATCCAATGCACCACAATGCACATCCATGGAGGATATCCAGTTAAAATTGCAAACACTTATGCACAAATACCCTTGGGAAAGATATGAATCTATTTCTTTTCCCACTGGTTATGGGTTAAATAACAGAACAGATTGGGTTCTATAGCCTTGGCTGGCAACCAGTCTACCGCAGAAAGCAATGGCAACCTACTGCGGGATAATCTTCTGTCCAGTTAGTCATGTCTCTTACAAGACATGATCGCCCAAGTGTGTATCACGTATGGCACTTAACTGACTTTAGAACATAGATAATCATGGTTCTTCACAACATCCCCTCCTTTGTAGCTCTAAGCAATGTTTGACTTTTTGCCATCACTTTTCACCCCTGCACTACTACCTATTCACACAAACTTGTTAGGTAGGTTAGTTCATTAAATGGGTAATCAAGGCTCTCCACAACTTCCTCTCTCTTGTAACTAAGCGATATTTGACGTTTTACCATCCCTCTTTTTCCCTAATTGTCTACTTATTCACACAAACTTGTTAGGTATTTACTTTAGGACATACATAATCATGGCTCTCAACAGCTTCCTTTTTTTTGTAACTTTAAGCAAAATCTGACTTTATTGTTCACATATTCTGTTCATTGTATTTTTAACATTTGTCAAACAAACCATATCTGTTGCTTCAAGTTAATTTTTCTCTTTAGCGATATTATCCAGCATACACAGCCATACAGCAGATTAGATATTACATAGAAGTTCAGCACTCTTTTCTTTGTTTCTATATACTTTATACTTTGCTTAGTTTTGAGTAGGTACCTTTTTCTTTTTCTATGTGCCTTCAGATTTGTGTGTAACATTGTTGTGGAGTAGTTTTAGCACTGAAGATTATAATCGAGCTATGTCGGTTGCTGATCTTTATATTTAATAATATATAGTCTTTCATATAGACACAAGGGCATGAGTCATTTAAAGACTTGCATATCAACATCAGAAAAAAAGCAGTCTAGTTGGCAACTCAATGGACTGACACTTTTCTTGTTAAGATTGAAAGATGAAATCCTGTATTCTCCAAAAATATCTAAATCTAAATCTAATCTAAACTTATTTATAAATGGAACTTTGTCTCTCTGTGTATGTCTGTGTCCGTTACCTATCAACTCTGAAACGGCTGGACCGATTTTCTTGAAAATTTACACAGTTGTACTAAAAGTGTCTGCGAGTGTTCTTAGCTAGGTTTTGTGTTGAGGTACCCCTGATAAATATCGAAAATCAATAATCGAAAAAATCGGGTCATAGAAGGAGTGGTCCGATTTTAATCAAATTTGATACACTCATAAACAAAGATATAAGAAACAATATTCAGAAGTTTCAAGGTTGCAGTTCTTACAATAGTGCAGAAAAAGGCAAGATGTTTGTGTCTGTTTATCTGCCTGTATTTTTTTTTTTTCAGCCCTTTTATTTTAGTTTTTTGCTTCGGGTTTGGCTCTAAGTCGGTATAATTGTAGTTCTTAGTCTCAGCCATGATACCATTTACTCAGAGGACTTATTTAGCCTTCAAAATTCAGTTTACGATGAAAAAACTTATTTGATATCGATAGCAGTAAATCAAAATTTGACTTACATCCATTCATTTTTCTTTCAGTCTACGGTTTCGCTTTAACTCGAAACAACTATTGCTTTTAGTTTTTTGTGCCAACGTCCAAAGAGTCTGAGCTCCAGGACCATGGATTAGTTTTAAAGCTTTCATTACACCCGAGCAATGCCAGGTAATCTCCTATATTTTCAAATTCAAAAGTTGAACTCCATTCTAATTCATTAAATTAAACTCACACATAAATTCTAAAACTGTTGGTTTTCTTCACTTTGATTTATATATTATACTCTCATTATGATTGAGCTCTCTAGAGAAGGAAATTTTAAAAACAGTTTCCACTTCTGCAATATATACATGACACTTCAGAAATAAATTGAGTTCTTTCAGTGACTTGTGTGTGTATACACTGCTTATATACAATACGTTAAAATTTCCTATGGCTCAGGGAGTAGCGACTCCAACTGACACCAAATCGGTCGAGTTTGATCCGGGCCAGAAGAAAGTGGATGTGTCTAGCCACACTAATGAGCTGTGATAAAGCGAAACAGGCTTGTATGTGGATGACTAATATATATATATATATATATATATATATATATATATATATATATATATATATGTGTGTGTGTTATCAATTAAAAAAGTTAAAAGAAAAAGATATTTGGAAATTCACTAATGCCAGATCTAATTATAAATGAGCCAAAGTAATAAAAAGTAATTGCTGGTTAATCAGCAATTAAATGACTTTGGTGATTGGAAATTTTAAATTATCAAAAAAGACCTTTTCTGAAACAGTACTGACGTCTTCGTCACAAATTAGCACTGGTTCACATGTCTATTTTGCAGTATGTGTAATAAATATTTTCTTCTAATCATCTTCACCTCTGTTCCATAATAACTGCTATATTTACCTGTATACTAAATGCAAAATTAATGCAACTATTATAGGAAAATGTTTATATTTCATATGTTTTCAATGATGAAGAATTTTGTCAAAATGATTGACACAGCTTCAAAATAAAAAATTATCCCAAATTAAAACAATTTTATGCTAACAATAAGTGAAAACCTGTTGTATTTGTCTATATTTCTTGAAGGAGATATTGTAATTATTTACACTATTCGGATGATTGTTCTAATTTTTGTTGCCATATTCACATTGTACACTCAGGCCTTCTTCAAGTTATTAGAATTTTGAACCAAACTCTTTAAAGTTTAAAATCACCCCTGTCCTAACATTTTTGCACACTACTAGCAGTGTGCAAAAGTATTAGAACATGGGTGATTTTCCTGAAAACCTCACTGAAATTCAAATACAGGGTGAAAAGTCAAGTAAATTGCTAATAAATATTGATTATTTAAAACTAGATGTAAAGGAAATATATTAAAAAGAAGTAATATTAAATTTTTCCTATTTTCTATTAAACAAGTTATTTTGAAACTACTCATTATTCTATTATCCTTGGATATGACTGATTTTTTTCTTATTCCCCCCTCTCGAATTGATAAATCTAATGTTACTTCGCAAGACACACTTTGGGAACAAATACAAGCTGCTTGGCAGGAGATACAATAAGATACATTGAAGAAACTTGTGATGTCAATGCCTGACAGAATGAAAGCTGTGATCAAAGCAAAAGACTATTATACTAAATATTAAATTTATTTTGTAACAATTATTTTTTCTTGTTAAAGCATTTGAGTAAATCAAATAAAATTATTTTAATTAAATTATTTATTTTCTGTCAATATGCCTCATAAAATATAAAATAGTTTTTGTCCTAATACTTTTGCACAGTACTGTATTTGCATACATTACCATGTGGTCAGAGTTGCCAAGTGGATAGCGCTGCACAGAAGTTAGGAAGAGCTCAAGAAGTGAGGCATATCAGTCAAAATTACTAGGGAAACACGTGAGGAAGTTTACTATTTGACTGAGAGATTGAGCAATTTAGAAGTTCAAAGTCTGGATGCTAACGAGATCAATAGAATTTGCACATGAATTCAGAGAACGAGCATTACTCATCTTATTAGAAATTCTATCCAGCGGGCGAGTCTTGAGGCTGGGGAATGATAAAGATGGAAGGAATAACTGACTGAGTTTAATAACGAATGTCAACAGCGCACATAAGAACAAACTGGAAACTGAAGAAACAGTTGCCTTCACACGGGTAGGTATTTGCAAACATTACTTTAATTAAAATGTTTATTTTCTGTCAATATGCCTCATAAAAGATAAAATAGTTCTTGTCCTAATACTTTTGCACATGACTGTATATATATATATATATATATATATATGTGTGTGTGTGTGTGTGTGTGTGTGTACTAGGTGCGATTGGTAAATTGTCGCATTTATTTTATTATTTCAACTAAAAGGCTATTATACTAAACTAGATGTAAAGGAAATGTATTAAAAAGAAGTTATATTTCATTTTAATTTTTCCTATTTTCTATAAGACAAGTTATTTTGAAACTACTCATTATTCTATTATCCTTGGATATGACTGACTTTTTTCTTATTCTCGACTCTCGAATTGATAAATTTAATGTTACTTCACAAGACACATTTTGGGAACAAATATAAGCTGCTTGGCAGGAGATACAGTAAGATACATTGAAGAAACTTGTGATGTCAATGCCTGACAGAATGAAGGCTGTGATCAAAGCAAAAGGCTATTATACTAAATAATAAATTTATTTTGTAACAAGTTTTTTTCTTGTTAAAGCATTTGTTGAGTAAATCAAATAAATTACTTTAATTAAATTGTTTATTTTCTGTCAATATACCTCATAAAAGATAAAATAATTCTTGTCCTAATACTATGGCAGTTGGGTATGTGTGGAGCAGCAGAACAGCCACTGAGAAATTGTACATTTGAAGAAGCTGTGGAGAGTCATTATCCAGTCTTTGTGTCTTTAACCAAAAATTCTAGACTTTATAGTATTGCCTGAAATCATATTAGATTTCAAATCTTCTAATGAACTAGATTTGGTTGCATACACAATTGTTTTCACATGTCCCCATAAAAAAATCTAATGGAGTCAAATCTGGCAAATGTTGAGGCCAATAAAATGGTTCACCCCTTGTGATCCGTCTGTTAGGAAATTTCTGATTTAGAAACTAACATGCAGAGTAAAGTGACAAGAAGCTCCATCTTGTTAAAACATTGTATTATCTTTCAAGTTGATAACATTTTTTACAGATTATTTCTGTCACAAATACTAATAAAGTTATAAATTTTTTAAAGTGCACACCAACTTTATGGACACCCTGTATGTTAGATTTACTGCTGTTGTTAAAATCCATGATTTTATCAAATTTTCTGGTGTTTCAGTTCACTTAGCATGACAAAGAAGATGAGAAGTTGTGGAGAGCTTTGATCAGGCACATCTAATATGGCACATAGAAAAAAAACAGTGGGAATTTATATCCAGTAATTTCTATCAACATTTTTTTTTTTGAGAAAGCTATAGTAAAATAAGGATAAAAAATCCAAAATGGCTTCTTCTTAGTTATTAACCCTCTAGGGCCATATGTATCATATTTGATACAGTATTTCCCTATAAGGAAACATTTGATATTTCCCTATAAGGAAACATTTGGTATTAATTGACTGAGCAGTCAGTACTGCTTTCATTTGAAATTTATAAAATATTTCTCTTAAAAAAATTTTCAGGAAAATATTTCTTTCAAGGCTTGTTTTCATACTGTATCAAAGATGATACGAATGGCCCTAGAGGGTTAATAACTTGTGTATTTGGTCAGTTAAAAATCACAGTTATTGTCAAAATGTTTTAATAGAGAAATGCATTAGAACAAAAGTTTTGGAACAGTCTACTGAGATTTATTTAAGCGGAGAGAATGAATTTTCAACCATAATAGAGACTAATGAACCATTTAATTAATTCGTTCCTGTTATATTTTTTAAAAGTTTAATTGTTGAGCTTGGCTTACAAATGTCCATCAAGATAAAAGAAACTCTTCCAAATCTATTTTGATAATTGGAAAGTTTAGGGTCTAATCAATGATATTGCACTGAAAAAAGCAAAAAAAGAATGATAATCAACAGATTTACAGGTGGTGTTAATGTCGTACAGGTCTGCCAGTTTTTTTTATATAACTTTCCTTGTATTTATTAGAAAATCATAATCTCAAACTTCATTCCTAATTTTGAGGGGTACTGGATTCATTTTTAGCAATGAAAATCTCCCAAAAAGAAGCATAAATTTAAGCTCTTTTATAAAGATGTTGGCTTTTTATTGCAGGCCAATGTTTTTAAACTTAAAAAGTCCTACATTTTACTTAGAAATGTGAAAATTTTGTTTTGCTTGTCCTCTTAAGTCCAAATACCATTAACACAGATCTATAATTGAACTGAAAATGATCTAAGGGTCTCACACATCACAAATGTCCATTTGGTTCTATTGTGCAAACCCATTGTGCTCTAAGCACAGACTTTACAATTTGGCTCAAAAGTAAAATTTATCGAAAAGATCCATCCCAACACTTCTTTCATTGTAAAAGTCTTTTCATTTTTATTTATTTTTCTTAGATAATTTTTTATACATCTTGACAAGAGAAAAAAAATCAAAAATAGAATGTAAGATATTTCCTGACTGGTGAGGAGTGATATCTTCAATGTTCAGGTGAATAGTTATTTCCCTTGACTTGGACAGACAGGAAGTGCATTGGCAGAGTGATTTTTATATATTCACATGAAAGAGGAGGCACTCTTTTTTTTATTTTTTACTCACAATGAGCTGAATCTTAACTTCAGAGGATTATTTTACAATTTATTGAACATGAAACATTTATTTATGAACAAAGTAAGTAGAAAAATTGTTTATTATTCAATATTTAAGCCTGTTTTGACTAAATTGAATGCTTTAAAATTAAATCAGTTTAATTTCTCTGAAGTTGGCCTTATACTGTTTTATAAATGTTCATTTCAATGAAATCTATCACTGTTGTAATATTTTTGTCAAGTTCTGCAATTATTTTCTTTGAAGCTGCTGAAAAATTTGAATTATGTATTTACACGTCTGTGTGGCTTTTTATCTGATGAATTTGAAAAAGAAAATTTGTTTTCCATCAGGACTTTTGCTAATCCGAATAAATAACATATCTTTATTTAATTACAAATTAAAGGAATAAAGATGAAGACTATAAGACCCAAATATTTGCTTTATTTTATTTGAAGTTGTATACAATCTCTCCCGATGTCATTTGATACAAGTTTAAATACCCATTCATGCCTAATAAGAGGTCAATACTTGATTCATAGCTGGTTAGAATTGACAGTAGAGCAATTCCTTGACATTTCTCACTTTGCATTATTAATATTTCTTCCCTTTCCACTCACTTTCTTTTTTCAAGACCTCTCAACTGCAGTAATTTTCTTGTTAATTTCACTGAAAGGTTTTTTCTGTTACCATAGCAGGATATGACAACACAACTATGAAATTCAAATTTTAATATCAGTGTTATTTTCAGTGACAGGATAACATTTTTGCACAACAAATGAAGTCAGATACAGAATGATAAAGATTAAAAGAAGATCAGGATTTATTTTTTATTTTTTTTAATACTATTGTCCACTGAATACAAGACCCAAGAGCCACTCAAGGTTGTGGGTTACCTCAAATAGTTTCACCAAACACCAGTTAGACAGTGCTCTTTAATTTTACAAAAGGACACATATATTCTCTCATTCGTTTTTTCTTTTCTTTCTCTTGATCATGTAGTTAAAGCCACTGAGACTTTGTTTGTTTCTACAGTCCACTGACAATAGGCACTATTATACACACACACAATCACTTTCTTAATTGCTGAGTTTTTAATACATTTTCCTTTACTTCCAGTTGTGTGCACATTAGTATAACTTCTTTTGTTAATACATGCATTTAATTCTTGTTTAAAATCCATGTTTTGTGCTTGTTTGTTACTTTTACCCAGACTCATATGAGTCCACCAAATATTGTTTGCAGTACAAATGTCGTAGGAGTCATTAAATATTTACTGAAAAATTGCTAGAAAATTAAAAAAGAAAAAAGTTTATCTTGAGTCCCCTTTCTTGGAACACTTAGAGGATGTAGATTTTCTGTTCAGGATCATCATTATTCCAAATATGAATCCCTATGTCATCAGCATAGCATAGCAAATTATCTGCTTCATCATCAGTACACCGGAACTCCAGAAAAAAACAGGCTTATTTTCTTCTAATGGTAGAATATTTGGACATGCCGTATGAAATGCTTAAAGGGTCAGTTCCCATTTCTATACATCTGTATTTGTAAAACCACAGAAGATGAAGTATATGAGACTCTCCCAAAGAATATATGTTGCAAAAAAAAAAAAAAAAGAAAAAAAAAAATTATGTATTGGCAAAAAAGCAACCAAAGGAAAGTATTCCAAACAGGCAAGCCAAATTCACACGTTTTGTCTTAATTTCTGAAACGCTATTCTCATGTGAACGTCGGATCGAATAACGATGACCATGCCTCAAAACGAGCATACCACATTTTATCCACTCAACCTGGCTGCCACTCAGCCAATGAGCACTCGGCACAGTAAAGATAAATGGCTGCAAGCAACACCAATTCTGTTTACCACAAAGTGCTGTCCGATACTCCATCTGACCAATGCTCGCCAATTCGCCGTCAACACTCTCCCTTACAAAACATACACTCGACCCTGGGCCGTTTGGGTTGCCAAGTCACTGCTACATTATGGTTACAATCTTTAAAAGGCAAGTGTGATCCCATGGTCATTAGTAGAGAATTAAACATCTTCCGATACTTTGTAGCACTTCTCCTTCTGTTACACCTCTAAAACCCTGCCCCACCGTCTATCTATGCAAGTTCATCAAGTATGTCACGTGTTGCTTTCTCCTTTCTCGCTTTCCTCTATTTGTCCTTTGAGTATCATATTCTCTAAGCCCTCCTTACATGTTCAAGAAACTTCAGCTCTCTTTTCCTAATTTTAAGTATGTTTTCATCCTCTCCAAATCCTCATCGTTGCTCTCATGTTCAGTCCATGGTTATCCTCAGCATCCTTCTGTAGAACCACATTTCGGATGTTGACAGTCTTTATGAAGCTTATATTGCCTGTTGTCAGTGTGTATTGTCATGAAAGGGGTTGCTAATTGTAACTGCATTCAGTAGTGTTATGGGGAAACACACCTATTCCTCAGATAATGGACTCTCCCTCCTGACATAGCCCAATTATAACTTTTAGTGGGAAAACTACTCCACAACAAGTAAATAACAATTTAAAAAAAATCTTTAGAATTAGTAAATTGCAGCAGACAGTATTCAATTGCAGCCAAATTTGTAGGTGGTTTATATAACAGCCTGGTAGATTCCATTCTGCTATCCAGGCAAGTCTATTTTGTAGGCTCTGATTGGCTGCGGATATTGTACTCAATAAATATCAGCACTCTATGGTGAGTTGAGAGAGGGACATGTATTGAGTTACAACCCTATTTATTTTTGTCTGCCAATTGTGTGCTAGTTGGAAACATCCTTGCAAAGGTGAGTCTCACATTCTTAATAGTTCAAAATCTACATCAAATCAATAGCTACAGAAACTGTTAGAAAAATCAGGTTACTTTGTCTGGCCAGGAAGATTTTCTTGTCAGAATCCATCTTGCACTTATACAAATCTACCATTCATCCCTGCATTAACTACTGTTGTCATATCTGCTTGGGTTCTCCTGTTATTCATCTTGGGGTTTTGGACAAAATCCCAAATCCAACTTCTATCCCTGACTTCTGCCATGCCATGCAGCTCTGCCCTGCAAAATCCAAAGAAGAATCTCCAATGTAATCAATCCTGATTTGGCAGCTTGACTTCAGTCACTTTCTCACCAACATGATGTGGCTTCCCTCTGTCTTTACTACAAATAATTTCACGACTTCTGCTCTTTCAAGCTTATCTCCCTGGTGACCCCCTCTACATGAATGTACTAGATTGGCAACTATGTCTCACCATTTTACAATCAGTCAAATATAGATGTCACTTCTACTCAAACAGTTTCTTTTTCCACATTTACTGCCCGTGGAACTTTTCGTATACATTTTTCCCTGATAGCTAAAATCTTCAAGAGTTTAACTGCAATGTCAATTGCCAATTTTTATCTCCCTGATTCCAAACTTTTTCTTATCTTTCCCCACCACTCTCTGTATACTGTTCTTCCTTCTCACTCTAATCTCATGTAACCCTCTGCACACTAGATACAGTTCTGCCTTACTTGGAATTAAATGATTATTTTAAAAAAAAGAAAGAAATTAATCACATGCACAGATTTTTCTATATATTCATCTGAGTATAACAGAAATTTTGTTCAATTTTATCATGTGACTGTAGCAGTTTATTAGTCAGAATTTTATTTTTCGAA